>VZRQ01004857.1:1493847-1509483 GCA_013397975.1 Machaerirhynchus nigripectus | reverse complement strand
TTCTAAATTATTAGATTGGTAGGCTATTAGAATACAATGGATGGTTACAATTATGGTAAACCAAATCAAGTGATTTAAATTATTAAAATAAAAAAGAATTGATTTAATATGTCCAACTGAAGAGGAATATGTAATGAATTCATGAAGGCAGTTCGTATCTACAGAATATCAAAGCTGTCTTAAAATAACAATGACTAGAACTAGATTTTAGGTATTACCACAGATCACATCCTCAGTCTGAGCTTTCTGTGCTCCTGTGAAAAGAGCTAACAAAACATTTGAATGGATCATGAAGCGGAATGGACATGAGAAATACTGGGGTATATATGCAAAAAAGCCCCAAACACCCCAAAAACCCCAATCTACCTTTCCTCCCTCCCCCAAAAAACCCCAAATAACCCCAAAAAAGCCCAAAAAACCAAACCAAACCAAAACACAGCAGCCCAAAACCAAGATTACAGAGCCATGAATCTTGCATTACAGTATGAGGAATAAATAATTAAATTTATCTGGTATATTGAAGAGAAGTTTCAGAGATGGGTTGATAAATGAGTATAAGTATTTAAATGTGGGAATTACATCTGACAGAACTGAGCTTTTTGATCATGCAGTCAGAAACAGAAGACAAAGTAATTACTGGGAATCAAAATTAGGATAATTCTTCTAGAAATAATACATGGAATCATAGGAAGACTTGGAAGGGTTATGGCTCCCTTAAAGCAAAATTAGATGCAATTTCCAACTCATGGAAGACATTCTACTAGTGGAGAGTATAGAGGGCCACACTGAATAATAATGATGTCCTGTCTGGTCTTTGAGGATAAGACTCAGTCCTGATTATGCTTTTGGGCTTGTAAAGAAAAGTAGAGAAATTTAAAGTTGTAGCAGACTTTATTCCTCTCTGCAATCTCATCTGTGTACCACAGAGCAGCACACTATGTATAATAACATCTCATAATTTAGGCTGTAAAGTCAAGATGTTTTGTTTCACTTAATATATATCTGCATTAATGTGTTGTAGTTACAGATTTTGATTTTTTCCTTTCCTCTGGGGGACAGAATTGGTGATGTTTAGCGAAAGGACCACAGTTACCAGAGTGTGAAAAAATAACTGAAAATCATTGTTTACTTGATTTCACTTTGCAAAAATTTCTGCCCAGCTTGCTTTGCAGAGCATTGTGGAGTTTTACTTTCCTTCTAATCATGGAGACAGTTCAGTAGTCATATCAAGTCTAACTGATCATCTTGCCTTCAAGAAGCTGGATGCTTTATAATTTTTTACTCAGGATACATCTATGAGGGTTTTTGTCTTAGCTTGATAAAGTGAAAATGCGATCAGCTGTGATGTCAAGCATATCATTATTTTTTGGCAAGTATAAAGCGTATTAAAATATGTACATCAAGTGGATAATCAGTAAGCATCATTAGGAACAAGCTTGTACATATGGCCATATGCAATAAGAAGTTAAGGAGGTATATTCTCAGATGATATTATAAGATTATTCACCTATAAGGAAAGGCTGAGAGAATTGGGTTTGTTCAGCTGGGAAAAGAGGTGGCTTCGTGGTGACCTAATTGTGGCCTTCCAGTACCTGAGTGGAGAAGGATCTTGTACAAGAGCATGACAGGACAAAGGGGAATGGTTTAAACTGAGAGTAGGTTTAGATTAAATATTAAGAAAAAAAGTGTTTACTGTGAGGGTGGTGAGGAACAGGAACAGGTTGCCCAGAGAAGATGTGGGTGCCCCATTCCTGTAACTGGTTAAAGACAGGTTGGATGGGGCTCTGAATGACCTTATTTAGTGGAAGATGTCCCTGTCCACAGCAGGGGATTGGAACCAGATAGGCTCCTTCCAACCCAGGCCATTCTATGATTATATGATTATTTCACACAAGATGTTGTTCACTGGTTTTTAATGATAAGGCTTTTGAGTATCTTTTTATAAGATTTCACTTGATGAGACATTACTTCTGCACATATTTAAGTAAACTAAAAAAATGTTTCTTAAAAAGATGTTTGACAACTCAGTTCTCAAATATCAAAGAAAGAGACCTATAGATGGGACAGAGGAATTCTGTGGCAAAGTAGAAACACCTTTTTATTTGGGAACCTCTTCCTCTTTTTTCTATTTGAAATGTAGATGATCTCTCCTGGCCCTTCGTGACATGCAGAAACTGAAACAGTAGAAGAGAATAACAGTCCACCAAAAACTATTATTCAGCTGCTGATAATGAAGAACCAGCTTCTTCAGGAAGTGTATCATATGGTAATGTCCACAAAGGGATCCTCTCATAATCTTAGACAGCAATTGTTTTGGAGCATGAAGTGAGATGTTTCATATTACTTATGATTCTCCACACTACCATATAACTTCTTATAATAGAAAAGCATATCAGTAATCTCTTTGAAATGCATTCAGTTCAAATCCTTCTTCAGATCAAGTCTTGACCCCATTTAATATCAGAGGCTGTAGAGACGCTATGAAGCTTATGTCTTACATCATAAAATCCAGTTACTGCTGTTTCCTTGCTAGCCTTACTGAACAACAGATATGATACTGAACAGCAGAGGCAATCTATTGCTCAGTTGCATTCTGGCCTCTGTATTTGTTTCCAAACAAAGGGAGAAGAAGGGGGATATTTTTCAAGATCTCTTCTAGCACCTAAGTCATAGAGTCACAGGAAGTCCAACAGACCACCCATTCCTACCCTTATTAGTCAACCTTGTGTGGCAAGAATCATAGAATCACAGAATGTTCTGATTTGGAAGGGACCCGCAAGGATCAACAAGTTCAAATCCTAAGTAACCGGCCCATACAGCAATTGAACCCACACTTTGTTTAGCTGTTACCATGAATATGTCTTTTAAACACACAACTGAAACTTTAGGATGTAGGACATATTAGAGGATGGAAACTGCATTTTTGTTGTCTTTGTCTTTTTTTCGCTAGTGTACACTGTTTATATTCTCAACCATGTTCATTTGGCAGCGGTTTTTAAAGTAGTTCTTTATTTAAGGTGTTAATATTATTTTATCTTTGTGTAGCATATGAAGTGTGATTTTCCACATAGAGAGACTGCAGTTCCCTGTAACACATCAATAAATAGTATCTTTGCCAACTGTGATGAAATGCTTGCAAGATGCAGGAAAGGTGATAGTGATGTCAGCTGCAAAAGATCAGGAAGTACAACTTGATTTGATGACTTTGCACCAGCACTCTTTAAATTTAATTTCCTCTTTCATCAGGCTGCCATCAAGAATTCCTGATAGTTTAAGCACCCATTAAAACTTCTTTATCATTATGTTTTAATCATGCCAAAGAAATTTTTATGCCTTCTTGGAGACAATGAAGATTATTTTGTCTACTAACACTTTTATCCAGACATCATATACTGTTGTTATAATGATTTTGTAACTAAGAAAAAAACATCTGATTTTGTGAAGCATGAATTTAGGACTGTTTATCCCAAGCATAGCACTGATAAATTTTATTTTCCTGACTCTTTAATTTCTACTAGAAAGTGGATTTTTAAACAAGAAAAGGGTAATGGTTTAAGGTAGAGTTTATTTTTCCCTTAGCATTTGTAGTCACAAAATACTGTTAAGTGTTATTATCTAAAGGCTCTTCTAGGTGCTGCCAAACAATAGGACAAGAGGCAACAGGCAGAAACAGATGCACAAGAAGTTCCACCTGAATGTGAGGAAGAACTTCTTTAATGTGAGAGTGACCGAGCACTGGAACAGGTTGTCTGGAGAGGTTGTGGAGTCTCCCTCCCTAGAGATATTCAAGAACTGCCTGGATCAATCCTGTGCCATGTGCTCTGGGATGACCCTGCCAGAGAAGGGAGGTTGGACAGGAGGACCCACTGTGGTCCTTTCCAAACTGACCCATTCTGCAGTTCTGTAATTTTTTCACTTTTTGAAGTCACCAGTGTTTTCTTTCTGTGAGGTATAAGCCTACTCCAGTCTTTGTGATAACCATACCCTTGCATGCTGAACACAAAAATTGAGTTCCCTATTGCATGATTTACTTAGCTAATCTAGTAAAAAAAAATCAACTTGTACAAATTTTGGATGCATCCAATGAAAATACTCCTTTTTAGGAGTTCATTTCTGTATCATACATGTATGGAATTTCAATAGATGTCAAAAATAACTGAACAGGCAATTGAATAACAATATATTTGAATCGCTTTAGTACACTGAAAACAAAATTGCTGCTTTATTTTTTAAAATGAGAGTTAATTGCTTATGACTTACATAATTTTCCTGTCCTAAGGTCTTGTCACATAACAAATTGCAACCATAAAATAATATACTATTTTTTAAATTAAATAATGCCAGAAACAAGTATATTCATCTCTGTTAAAAGCCCATGTCAATTACACTTTCACTATTCTTGAGAGTCAACAAGTGCCATGATTATGGGACTGTGGACAGAGGGAAAGAATACCATAGTTAAGGTCCTCCTGGTGAGATTTCCCTGTGAAAAGAGCTTAGAAATCTTACCACACTGAACAGGTGTGCTCCCTTGTTCTGGCAGAAATTTTCTGAAGAAATAAGTCAGCTGCAGAATTCATAAAGTCTCACGTATGGATGGTCATCCAAAACAAATGTTTAAACTGAGTCCAAGAGGAAAAGAAAAGGAAGTGTTATCCCTGGAGCCCATCAAATCCACCCAGCACAAGAAAAAAAAATCACTTCTGAATGTTATTCTGGATTTCCCTCAAAGTAATCCTGCAGAATGATTTTGCCATGTACTAGATTAACCTGAGATTTATTGATATCTTATTATAATATACATATTCATTAATATTTTATCACATCTTATATTCAGATATGCATTACATGTTATAAGTATTACTATAAACAATAGTATTTATTATTGTGTTATTTAATCTTGTTCAAATCTAGGCTTTTTATATATATTTTTTCAGCCTTTTAAAAAAGAAAACATAGATTTCAAGTTTTTTATCTAGGTCTCCTTGAAAAATTGAGAGACCTTTGCAACCACAGATATTTCACCTATCTTACAGCTCTTTCCCAGGCACCTTTACAAGACATCTCATTCTCAAACCATCTATTTGCCTCCAGGGACAGCAAGGTGAGTGCAAACAAGCAGCTTAGCCTAGAAACCTAGCTTTTAGATGGCTGAAGTTATATGTCATGAAACCTTTCCCAATCTGAAATGCAGATTTTTTTCCTCCTTTCCCTGTAGTAACTACTTGTGTCACTATATAATGCAAGGCTGAGAGTGAGGATGCTGTGTTTGAGACTATCTCCCTTTTATTTGACAGTATTTGTGTCAGGAGATTGCTTTTTTTTTTTTTCTTTTAATGAGTATCACGAATTATCAACAAGGTGTCAAAAGAACATAGAATAGGTCCTTTTTTTTGAACAGAGAAAAGGTAGAAAAGTTACCATGCTAGAAACAATAACTTGATTTGCAGATCTATGATGCTGTTAACATTTGTATGTACAGACCCACACCAGCTGCAGGGAGCTATCCTGAACCTATATGAAGGCATAATCATACTGTAGAGTTTAGACACTTACCTGTTAGGGTGGATATACTTAGGCTGAAATTAATGGTTTCTTAACTGAGAGGTTTCTAACCACTAGAGGGCTCAAAATTGCTGTGTGATTTTATGTATGACTACATGCATAAACATATATATACACTTATGTACACAAGGTGTGCACATCGTTCCTACGCGTGTGTTTTATTTGTGTGCACACAGGTATAAACACACATATATGCACATACTTGCATTTTAATAGACGATCTATTTTTCTTTTACCTTAAAGGTTTTGATGTTTTAAATGCAATTCAGATCCTAGAAATGATTAATAAAACTGAAATTCCCCAAATACAAGTGAAATGCTCCTTATTTTCATAAAGCAATTACAATTTTTAACTTCGTTCCCTGGTAGCTGGATTCACACAGAACACTTGTTTCATCAAACTGAATATTGAAAACAATATCAATAAAATAAATTTCAAACTTCCATGACCAATGCCTGCTGTTATCATATGTTTTATTAAGGTATGTAGACAACACTGAATAGCGTGGACACAGTTAATTCTCTCATAAATGACTTTCCATAAAATGAACGCAGTGTTCGGAATAGGTCACATGAAGAATTTTTGTTTGATTATATGATTTATTCTCCTGGGAAATCTTAGAGACTCTAAAGAAATAAAATGTTCATGGAATGCTGACTGTTTTCTTTCACTAATGTGACAATTGCAGTGATGAGAGAAATGGCTTTCAACCATTTTTATGTAATCCATTTTGATGTAATGCATAATCTTTGGAGATAGTGCAATCCAGTTCTTCCACATTATGACAATGTAATAATGAATAGTTTACCCACAAAGCCCGAGAGATAATTAAGTCGGACTTGACAAATACCAAAGTTTGAGGTATTGATATTCTCTATATGTTTGCAAAGTAATATTTATCTAAGTATAAGAAATCTGATAAAAAAATCAGTATTTCAAGAACAATGAAGCTTCAGATTATAATTATTAAAAATAATGTGTGTTGTTGTAGAAATAGGAACATAGACACCAAAATGTTTTACTGACATTTATTGCTGTACATAACAATCAATTTTAATAGTTTCTTCAGAATATTTGCCTGTATAGAAAATAGTGCAAAAACACAAGAAAAGATACTCTTTTTGCAGCACTTCAGTGTTTTGATTATTTGTAAAAAATTGTGTTGAATATGATCACATATATGAATAAGTACTACTCAAGTGAGTGGGCATTTGCATAACTGAACAAAATTTGTCAGGCTTTGATACAGAATATTATCTTTGAATTTGGCTGAACCACATGTGGCTGCTGCCTAAATTGTGACTAGTACAGTTAGATACTAAAATCTTAAAAAAAAGTCAAGATATTCATTTCCTAGAACCATCATCTTCTGTTGTTTTCTTAAATTGTTAAAAGTTGTACCAAATGTTTCATCTTTATAAAACATTAAATTCTTAAAAGAGCACAGTAAGATAATTTGGGGGGTGGGTGGGAAGAATTTACATTAAATAGTAAAGCATGCTGGAAACACTAAGGCTATTTAAACTTAGCTAAACTTTAAAATTACAGTTGGTTATAGTCCTATTACTTATGACACATTTACTTTAAAGTGAATGATATGTGTAACTAAGCAAAGACATTTTTGCTTTAAGCATTTTATCTCTTGCATGTTTTGCTTTAAAAAATGAGCTTTACTGATTGTGTATGATGTCAGATTAGAACTGTAATGATTAGAACTATAATTAAAACAATATCATCTTTTGTGTCCTCTTTCTGTGTCTAATGCATTCTTAGTTTACCAATTTGTTACTTAACTTGGGAAATAACCTGCCGTGTTGGATGACAGATGTTAAAAATGGGGGTTTTACTGACGGAGTTGGCTGGCATATTCACCACATCACCTTCAGTTCCAGAAATGATCTTGAAATCAGTAAAGTAGATGGGAATGTGCTGAAACTACTTTAACTAGACAAAAAATTAGAAATTTTATAAATTTAAAGCACATTTCCGGAAGTGGAAGATCCATTTCCTTAATGACAGCCTACAGATGTCAATGACTTTATGCCAGGAGTAAGGTTCTATCTAGGTGGAGTTACCTGTTCCATTAGGATCTTAAGAAAAAGGATCCTTATCATATCACACCACTGCACAAATTGCTCTAGTGATTTCACATTTATATTATTATCCTCGATATAAGAAAAACATGAAAGTATTAGAGAGAATTCAGGGAAGGCTGACCAAGATGGTGAAAGGCAAGGAGAAGCAGCCAAGGTCACTGGGTTTGCTGGAGCTTAGAGAAGAAAACGCTGAGGGAAGACCTCATCTCAACCTTCATCTTCCTCAAGGAGAGCAGTAGAGGGAAAGGTGCTGATCTCCTCTCTCTGGTGACCAGTGACAGGACATGAGGAAACAGAACGAAGCTCCATCATGGGAAGTTCAGACCAGAACCAGACCAGGAAAATGTGTTTCACTGAGACAGTGGTCAGTCACTGGAAGAGGGTTCCCAGAGAAATGGTCATGAAACCAAGTTCCAAGGAGCAGCTGGATGATGCAAACATTTATTAATAACAACCATAATATGAAAATAACAGTGATTTTCACAAAGCTCCTACATGACATAAGAATTGTACAAGGTACAAGGACCTACAAATATGAAATTTCTTACAGGAGAGAGGACTAGAATTCAACTATATTGATGACCTTTTTTATCACTTTCAAAGGAAGTACATTATTTTTCATCTGTTTTTCAGGTGGAATGGGGTAAGATAGTTTTAATGAACTTTTTCTGAATTAGATAATATTTACGTTTTAATCTCTGCATAACGTCTACATAAAAACATAATCTCACAAGAGAATGGCAGTCATATATTATTTGTATATCAGTAACATCAGTGGTTTAAAATATGAAATTTTATTCTAACAAGTGCCTTACAAATAAGAAAGTTGACAAGACTTTCCCTTAGTAAAATGTAATTTTAAGACCAGTAGTTATTGTTACTCTCTTCTTCTCCTTTTCCTTGAAAAATATTCCATAACATTATTGCCATGACACACTACTGAGTTAAGAAATGCCAAATATAAACCAAACTTAAGTGGATAAATGAATATAAGCTGAAATTCTGAACACAGCTTTTTAGAAACTTTATTTTTAAAAAATCCAAACAACAAAATAAAACCATGGTAAATATGGGGTTTAGGAGATTAAAACCCTTTTCTATTAACACATACAAAGATTAGAGTTCATTTCCATTTTAAATACGTACTGACATGCATACCAAGTGGGGTAAACATGTAGGACAAGATCCCAGGGCTCAGGATTACAGGGATCTAACAGCAGTCAATCCAAAGCAATGACAGCATGCGACAGAGGCAGGAGGTCCACTTATAAATACCTTTGTTGTGAGCCATGAGGAATCTGCAAGCATTGTTGCTAATGCACAATGATCCTGTTTCTGGGGTTTTTTTGTAATTTGTACTTTTTTTATGGGCATTCATCTCACTTGCAGTGACTCAGTTCTGCAGCAATTTTATTTTTACTGTTTGAACACATGATTTTTTTTCTGTTCTAGAGGAAACAACCTAAACCTTTAAATGACAATAAGAATGAAAAGAAAAATACAACTATTGAGAAATTTTGAAACAGTATTCTTCCTACTTGGCTAAAATTCTACAACAAAAACATTCTGAAAAAAGTACACAGGAAAAATAATCAGGTTTTTTTACAAATATAATGTGTAACTTTCTATAACACCTTACTTAGATCTGTTTATTATCAACATAATGCATGGCTATGTAAAGATTTTCACCTTAACTTGTGATTTTTAATTATTAGAAACTGAGTCCTTAGTCTTCATTTTTTGCAACTGCCAAATTTTAAATTATATACCAGCTGTTATTTGTTTATAAATAATTAATTTGAAATTAAAAACTATATGTTCCTAAATACTCTTTATATATGTTCTTACTACATATCCATAAATATATCTATGCAAAATTAATTCAAATTGCCCATCACTGGAACGTAACAAGAATCCCTCTTATTGCAAGAATGCATTGCAGTTTGTTAATATCTTTTATATAGTTTTCTTACTCTCTTCACTATTTTTTCCCTGGAGTATTTTGTTTTGAATGACTTAAATCCCCTTGAAATCAGTAGAACAGTTTTCATCCAGTAGATCCATGGACTTCTGTTTTCTAGAACATATGAGTTGTTCCATTCACTTTGGTCATGCACCCACTTACAAACATAAATAGCAACCTCATAAGTCTAAGTGAAATATAAATCAAAACCAGTTATATTTTGCAACTAGCATTGAAATAAGGAAGTGATTCTACATCTTGTAAGCGTTAAGTAAAACTGATCTCAAATTTTGGCACCTTTTCATGTTTCCAGTACTGCTTTCACTGAAACAAAATAAAAAGATGAATAGACCCCAAAAGTCATTAATAATATGCCACCATTTCCTCCTGGCTCAAAATGGTAACTAAATAATTCAGATAGACTTGTACTACTGATGAGCTGTCTGTTTTAACCTCACTGCACTAAGGAATACCCTTTGTCTCAAATAGGCAGCATTATGCCTAATCCCTGTGCTTTTTCTGGGGCCAGATAGCCTTTGTGTGCAGCTGACACACAGATACATGTTTTCATGGCAAACTCAGGATATGTGCCAAATCATTCTGGCCAATTTATCTTGGCAGTGAGTTTTAGCTGTTTACCCTCCCCCACCTGCAAACTTTCCAGCTCAGGGGTATTTTGTAGGAATCAGTTTCAAGCGGGTAGAAAAAAACCCCAAGAATCATTATTTTTTGTTGGTGAAGTGAAATAATTTCTTGAAGAAGAAATCCTAAGGTATTTGCTAAACTTCAGGGAGGAATCACTTAAAGTTCCCAGTGTATTCTTAAGGTAATAACTGTTTCCTAAAATTTTGCTGTGCTGAAGATTTAATTTATAATCTACTGGCATATGAATTTTTTTACTGTAAGAATTTAGAAGTGTTTTTAAAGATATCTAGATCTCCATTTCAATAATATTAGAGATACTACTTTTCTTGCCTTTCTGTTGGCAAAATTTCTACCATTATAATAGTATTATAAGAATTACTTCTGCTGGAATAGTCTATCATTTGGAAAATTCATTATAAATTATACAGGACAAATTCTTGGTGGTTAACAGTAGGAGAATTTACTAGTATGACTTTACTAGGATATAGTTGTCTTTAACAATCTCAAGTAGTATACACTTTATCAGTGAGCAAAATGATCAGAGCAACTCAAATTTTGCTACATAATTGTAGTGGGTTTAATATAAATTTTGTTTACAAGAGAAAAAATCAATGCCTTTGTCTTTATTTTTCCTTTGTCTATTGTGCAACGTTTACTTTCCCCCTTTCCATTTCTTTTCCAGAAAGATTTCTGATCTTCTCCACTGAAATAACTTTTGTGTGTGAGCCGAACTATGGCAAAATTCTAAACCAATCCTGATTAAGGTCCTACATCGTAAGACTACATTACTGCAGAAAGGGGATCAAGCTTGACAACAGAATCAAAGAAACAAATTTTGCTGTTAATGTATCTTTTTCCTTACTTCGTTTATCGTAAAGTGCCAAAATTTCAAACAAATCAGACGGTGGTGGGTGGGCAAAATGACACATAAAATGGTAATACTGCTAGAGCAATTATAATAATAGAGACTGGAAACAGGTATGCTGACTCCTGGAAAATTACCTTGTTCACCATACTGTTGAAGAAATGCCTACTGAAGCACCTGGAGTGATAGCTGGCTGAATTCAGTTTCTGGATGAGATGCTTCACCAATGTCCTTTAGTAAGATAGTAACAGAAGGTACACAATCAGTAACTCTGTAAACTGATAAAGTATACACTAGGAGATACTGCTGTTTCTCATACATGATATTACATTGTTTCATTACAGTGGAATTACTCATAGTTTATATCAGTTTCAATCCCTGAATATCTGTTTTTCTATTAAAACCAAAACAACACACACACAAAAGAACCTAAAGAAAACAGAAGATACTACTATTTTTAGAAGGCAGTTGGAATCTAGTCTTTTTTTTTTTTTTTAACCTGAGAAATAAGAGGTCTTAAAATTACTGTACATAGAGATCACCGGGGGATCATTTTTTGGGGTAAGTGTTCAGCCAGTGGAGCTTCAGATATCTGGATCCACAATGTCATTTCCTTGGGAGAGATGAAAAATTATCTTGTCCTGAAGCTGTCTTCTTTTCTACACTGAGATCTGGGTAAGTCCTCAGGTAACCCCTTTTAAATCTGACCTACAGATTCAGCAGTGAAGAACTCAATCCTTATCCAGATCAATTCAATTCCTTAGTTCTGAAGGAAAGTCAAAAAAAGGATCTGTAAATTTTGATGAACTTTGTCAGAATAGGAGACAGGCGATCTCTCTGCTGAGAGAGAAATGGGCATTGATTTCCTACAAACTCGTCCTCCTTCCACCACCAGAAAAAGAATTTTAGCCAACATATTCCTGTTATGACAAATAGTATGGTCACATTTTTACTGATTTTAAGTTATCATCCTCAGTTTCCCAGAAAAAGAAGGTTACTACACAGCAATTACCTACAATATGAAAAGGTTTAGCAGTTTTCCATGCTCTTTTCAGTGAAGAGTATGACTATTAACACTTGGTTTTTAGTTTGGCAATGCATATAATATAGGTGCACATAATAAAACCAATATAAATGTGGAAAAACGGATAACTGGGTCATTTGCTGTCTAATGTGTGTCTAACTTTTTTCCCAAACACTGGGTTTGATTTTTTTTCAGGTTAATATTGCTGGAATCTTGGAGAAGTTCCACTGAAATGAAAAAATATTTACCAATGACCAGATTCTGCAGTATTTAAACAAGCAATAAATGGATAACTTACTCAACAATAATAATAGTTTAACTGGTAGATTACTGGAGGAAAAAGTGTCATAAACAGAAGATGGATGTTAAAGACTTGAAAGAGTCTTCCGAGTTCATCACTAACTGCAATTTTAGTGAAGCCAAAGTTTACAGGAGTCACAGCAACCATCAGTAATGAAAAGCTGCCAGTCCTTTTGGACAAAGACAGAATTTGTTTTCTTTTACCTAGCCAAGATGTTTAAGAGGTATCATTTTTCATCTAATGATTATTGGACTCTGTCATATTTCCCATAAGGGGAAAAATGAACTCTTCATTCCGTTAGTCAGATGAGAACTATCCATCACCTCCAAAAGAAAACAGGAGATTTAGTCTTGTTCCACAGAGTAGACTTTACCAGATTAAGTGATGTCTGCTAGAACTTCACCTAGCAAACATCACTTATATGTGTTAATATAAGTGTTATATTTAAGTTATACAGATTATAACAGAGTTATACAGATTTCTATTTGTTAATATATATGCTTAATTTCTCCCTGCGCCTAATCCCTTTCACTTCTAAGCATAGGTCTCATGTCTGTGGGAGAGACTTATTTGAATGCTACCATCCATATATCCACCAGCTGAGAATGAGTTTAGAAATAACGCTGGCAAATGGAATTTGTACGCCATGTCATCTCTGAACAAACTCTTACTGAAATTACAGAATACATTATGTGGTAGGACATGGCTGGTACAGACAAAAAAGAAATCAAGATCCCACAACTGCTTGAAAAACCTCTGGTCTGGTATGCCAGTCTGGAGCTGGCTGAAAAGAGAAAAGATGAACAACAGATTACAGATTTGGGAAAAGAGGAAAACTCTACAGATACAGGCTGTTTAATATTTTCCATCGGTACTTTCTGCACAGATATTACAACAGAGTGGGAGCAAGGTGGCATTACAGGCCGCCACAACTATTTTCACTCGTGCTTCAGATCGTGAACAATACAGGGCAGTTGCCAGCATTTTGCGAAAAGCTGTTCCTTTCATTGCCCCCACCCATGACAAAGACCCAGCTTGCTTTAAACTCCAAGTGACCTCTGCCACTAGAGGGCTGCACTTTATGTTATATTCCCCCCTAGACCTGCATTATCACTGTTCCAAGCAATTAAATAAAGAGAAAAAAGAGCATATTCTGAAGCATATCTGTAAAAATTAAATCCTTCCTTAATACTAAACTGTTGGTTGAAATGTTGATTACGTGCAGCTATCCGCTTAGTTAAGTAGAACTGTTACTAAGAAACTAGCTGAGAGGCTAGTTACATAGTTAAAACTACCTTCTTCAAAAATAAGCCTGTCTTTAAACCATAAAAAACCTTCTAAAACTACCAGAAAAGTTGAAAAAGCTTGTCTAAGTAGGATGGGAGATAATGTAGAGGGAAATTATTAAACAAAAGGCATTCTGTAGAGACGAGGGGAGGCACTTGTGAAACAGCTGTCAGTAAAGAAACAGGCTAACACAGGACAGACATCTGCTGAGTCTGAGGAAATTAGGTTTCAGGATTACCATTTTTTCCTCTAAGCTTGTGGAAGCTAGATAAACAAACAACATACACGCATATCACGTTGAAACCTTTTTTAATTCTACACTTTAATATTTCTGTTGTTAGGATGAAACAATAGTTTTGTTTCAAGAATGCAATCAAGTAAATGTTTTATAAGCTAATTGGAGATCCCAAAGGGAGGACTTGCAGGTGCTGAATCCAATCAGATCTGTCAAATAATTAAAATTGGTGCAGGGGGCACAGTAAAACAGATGTGGTCTAAAAACCAGAGAATTGTTTGTTTCAATGTTGCTGCAGATGAATGGGACATAGTGAGATAAAGAGAGCAGTGTTATAATTTATCCAGTTCCACTGCGGAAATTGACTCAAGATGGTTTAATTCGAACATCGTGGGTTTTATTTTTGTCTTCAAAAGTTTCTGTAAGTCATTTGCTTGGTTTACAAATAAAAAGAGGCTTCTTAGGACTGATGACCCTACAAACTGGACCTGAGATTTACAAGTCATGCTGTGCTCCTTCTGGCTCAAATACTAATAAAATTCTTTGGCTGTAACTTAGTAAAGAAAATGGAAGAGCTAGAACCAGTCCCCAGTTTGCTGTACCATAATTGTGTCAGCAACTGCCAAGGTAACAGAAGCCTAGAATTTTATTTCAGTCAGTAAACTAAGCAATTATGAGTCAGAGTATCTTAGATACAAAGGGTATATGATGACTAAGAAAGTTCCATTTTTATACAATCATTTTTCTGACCATATATGCTATCAAATTGTTACTGAATCGGCTGCATCTATTTCATCTGCTGGCAAGGAGGCCAGATATCACATTCCTGGGACACAATTCCCAAAGAAGTCATTGAAAGTTTCCTATGTACAGTGCTGGACTGAGTTCTTAATTTCTGAATGCATTTGGGCAGGAGCCTGTTTAGATGTTAACATGTGCACGTTTTAATATCCTATAATGCATTACGTATCTGGCTTGTAATTTATAAGCAGAGGTGATGTGCTATATATTATACATGATGTGTGTATTTTAAGTATTAAAAATTGTTTGGGGCAGTATTAACGGTAAGTGATTACTAAAACTAAGGCTGTCTCCCAGGGAGCTTAGAATGGAAATTGGATTTCATCCACAAACAGCCAGGTTTTAAGCTCATGTATTAGGAGGAATCGAGTCAGCAGCCATGCCGCGCACACACACACATCAATACGAATTTAGCACAGAGCGTGGTGTAACGCAATAAACACACGCTCCTTAATTTTGTACGGAATTGATGCTCCAGTACTGACCACTACCGTCACAGTTACAGGGGTTTGAGAAATTTTTTCAAAGGAAACGAGTCATTAAGTAGCAACGAGTCAAATAGTAAAAATGCTTTTCTGGTGCACAGACAATTCCCCGAGACCTGCTTACCCATCCCCCTGCATCTTACAACGTTTTAAACTTCCACCTGAATAATTTGACATTTGTAAGCAGAAATAATCTTCGCCGCAGTGAAATATCTTTAAGTTCTCTACGAAATATTTAGGTAATTAACGCGGCTTTGTGTCGCACAGCTCCAGCCAGACCGGCTGTCACAGCATAATCATATATTTATTATTTCTTTACAAGCCTGCGCGATGCAGCCCGGCGCGTCCCCGGCTCCGGCGCGGAGCGG
>VZRQ01004857.1:1434907-1492454 GCA_013397975.1 Machaerirhynchus nigripectus | reverse complement strand
TGCCTCTTCCACCCCCCCAGCCCCCCCGCCCAAAGATTCCCATTTCTCTAATGTTATCATTCATCAAAATGGCGTCGGTTTTCAGCATCTACCAGTCTTTTTATTTAATATCCACGCTGGGGCTGCACAGCCGTGACCCTACGGAGGCGAGGAGGGAGCACAAGGGGCTCACGCAGCCCAGCTATCTCCCTCGCCCGTTTAAGGATGGGCGAAAATAAATGGCAGCTGGAAGGAGACGGCAAACCCTCTTCCCTCCTTCCACATCCTCGGGGTCGCAAGTTGAATTTCAGCCTTGCCGTGCGTTTTCCTCCTCCTTGGCCTCACTTCCATTGTCAGCGCCTACACGGCGTGTGTTTGCCGTGCCGAGCCGGGGGCGAGGGCTGGCTGGTGGCGGGGGGAGTCGCCCCTCGGCTGCGGGGACTCGCTAGTTAACATCCTGCTGTTCCTGGAGGAGATGAGTTATAACGGGACCAGCATCTCCTTTATCCGTTTGCACTGGAGTCGTCATAACAATGCACCGAGGCAGAGGTGAATTTATTTGCCCAATGTTGAGAGCAGCGGTCTGAGTATACATAGTGCATGGTTCCCCAGCTATGGTAATACGGGTGGGCACCACTGTCACACACAGGCACTTACTGAGACGCTTTATAGTCTCAGGGAAGAGAAGTAAGGTGAACTCAGATAATTTCTTCTGCTTAGGGGTAAAAAGAACCCCAAGCAACCAACTTTATGAAACAGGTTTCATGGTATTTTGATATCTGTGCCAATGGGACGTTGCCGTAATTACTGGGGAAAGCACAAGTCTGGGGAACCAGAGTACCCCTATTGCCTTGCACTTCTTCAGAGACAGTTATGGAAAGGTCCTCAGACTTCAGTGTAGCTGGCTTCAGCAGTGGCATGAGGGCACTGAAAATTTTGCAGTTTCCGAATCAGGCTGGAATCCTTTTTTTTTTCCTCCCCTCCATTCATTCTATGTATTTTTTCCTGTTTCGATGGTATGCTTTAGTGCTAGTGATGGGTAGAGAACTGGCATTGTCTATCTCGTCACCTTTTAAGTGTATTTAAAGTAAGTGACTTAGGCTTTTGATCAATTGGGAAAAATTCTTCTTAGTGTCCTTTAATTAATGAGCTTAAAAGAGATCATTGTCGCTTAAGAAGTGCTAAAGGAACACATCAGGATTACTTAGGCAAGTGATTCCATCTGCACCATGTTGAGTTGTTTTCTTGGCAGTGGCTGAAATGCTTGGAATAAAACCCCACATTTTGGGTGGGTTATTTGGTAGCAGAGTAGTCGTTTTGCTCACTTAAGAAGAATGCAAGCAATAGCTAATTGCTGTTCTCATGTGTTTGCTAATGACAAACAAATAGCCCATTAGAATTTACAATTCGTTCTTTCTTGGTTTTGTCATTTCTTTTGCAGTATTTCCAAGCAAGGTTGTAGTTGTCACTAACCACGTTTTCATGCAGGGCTTTAGTTTTTTTTAAGAGGTCTGATCATTTCTGCGTGCTGTGGTTACCACTGCAAAAAAAAAAATCTACCTTTAAAATTTAATTTCGGTATTATTTTCATTCTTTTACTGAATTAAGGAACCTATGTAGGTTCTTAGCTTAGAATAAATGTAGATATTTTAAACTGTCAAAGGCATAGTCTAAACATGTCTTGTATAATGACGCAACTGGTTAGATGTAAATGCATGAATTAGTGGAGGAGTTTAAAGATGTAACCTTTTGTTTATTTGTGGGTCTGGGGAGGAAAAATGACAATTTATAAGCCATATTAACCATGCATATCTCAATTTTTCAGAGGATGGCCAGTATTTTCTAAAGGTCCTCATACCTAGTTATGCTGCTGGATCTATAATTGGGAAGGGAGGACAGACAATTGTTCAGTTGCAGAAAGAGACTGGGGCCACCATCAAGCTGTCTAAATCCAAAGATTTTTACCCAGGTAGGTGCAAAAATTAGCCAATTTTTATTTTTAAATTCCCAGGCATGTATGCACATGTCAGTGTATTTAATATATTGATGATTAAGCTTCCAGTGCAGCAGGAAGCATTGTGTCTCAGAAAAGTATGTTACAAAGTGCAATAGTGAATATAAAGATTCTGTCTATTTTGGTGTATGGAATGGACTGAACTGGACACTAACTGCTTGAAATAAGTTTAAAGACATTTACAATATTTCTACAAAAGATTATTTTCATTAACATTGTTTGCTATATATTTTATTAAAAATATTTAGCTTTAAGGAACCAACATGACAGGTGGCATAAAGATAATTGTTCGTTAGAAGTTTCCAGACATTGTAATGACAATTAAGCTAGAATGAGTAAAAATGAGAGACTGACTCTTAAAGAATGGGCCATTTACTTTAAATCCATTATGTACCTTCTTTCTGCTTCACTGCTTTGTTCACTGGCTCTGGAGTGAAGTAAAGAGGACAAGTGCTGCTCTTTAGATATTCTTTATATTATGTTTATCATGATGGTGGAAGAAAACTCTTTTATAAAGCTGAAATACTTTGAAAGAATAAAAAAATTAGCATTTTATATTAGCTGGATTAATGTACAGGAAAAGTTTTTAATATATGAGTGTAAGAGTAATAAATACCAGAATTAGCATTCCTCCTGTATAAGATTTCTGAAGAAGGAGTCTTATATAATGATAGACAAGATTTTAGCTTCTGCAGTTGAGTTACTGGGGTTTTTCACCTAAAGATGAACAAATTAGCATTCTGTAATTGAACTTTGCTCCAGAGGACTTTTTAAAAACTGATGCAAAATAAGAGCTGACACTTTTGTGTTTTGATTTTGTTATTTTGAAGAGTAACTGGTGATTTAGAATTGAGTTGACTAGCTGTTCCTGACTTTTTTCTTTTGGAAAAATAAGAGCTGCTTTGCATTTGATCTATTTTAACAAGATGACTGAATTCTACAAAATAGCAAAGGCACTTGGTATGGATGTAAACAGAACACTAACATTGGAGCATTTAGCTTTCCTGTCCTCTAACTTTACTGTCAGGCAGAAGTGGATAACTTTTTATTAACAGAGATATTGTGGTCTATTTACAAATATGATTGTTGATGTGGAAATTCTAATGCACCTGTTGTATGTCTCCTTAATGAATGTAGTTTATAATACTTTAATGTCAGAGATTGAAGTCATGCATGTAGATCTTTTTTTCCTGTTGAACGTTACAGCTTATGAACTGGTGCTTGTTGCGTTTGAGGCTTTTTTCTTTTTTACTTTTTTTAGAAAGCTAGGAAAAATCTGATCCTTTATTTTGAAAGGTATGTTAGGGTGAAAAAAAAAATCAATGTATAATTGTGAAAACTCTTGGAAGAAATAAAAGCATTCTAAAGAGCCTGATTGCAGAATTAATAACATAATCTGGGTAAAGAGCTGCAATAGTAAATTAAATTCACTGTCAATAGATGAAAATGAAATAGATTTTCTGCCGTATACATGAGGGGTTATCAGATATGCAAGGATGTTACAGAAAATTGGTGTTTATGAAGAATATTCCAAATACCAAATTATGAGCCTTTTCATTTTACTGCAGTTTATTTACACTCACTTGGAAAGGACGCTGCAAAGATTAGGTCTTTTGTTCAGTGCTCTAGTATAGTTCCTCTGTTTTCTGATTAAATCAGATTTACTTTTTTTTGTATAGGAAATTGTAAAGATGCAGCACTAGTAGCAGAAGAACCTTTGAAAAATAAAATATCACAAGCTAGAATGACATGAGAAAAACATTTGCGACATAAACATATCCTCCCTTAAAATCAGCAGCAATAATATAAATAACTAGGGCAGGGACGCTCAAGCATTTTCACAGTAACAGGTGCAAATGAAGTTCCAGTTCGACTTTATACAGTCTGCCTTGAATTTGCAGTCACATTGTGTCATATGGAAAGTGAGTGTTTTAAGGAAGTTGGTGACTGATACCTGCTAAAGCATGGAACAGGGATGGGAAATGGATTCCAGCGTGGCCAGCCCTTGTTAGTATTTCTGTTTGCGTCTGACCACCAGCTCATGGAATTTTCGGAGGTCCTGTCATTCCTTGAGCTGATGGCTTTTGGGTTTCTTCCAGACTCTCTTGCTCATATAACATTAGGGAATACAAACCTTTTGAAAGAGCTAAGATAAAGTTATGGTTTGTTTTCTTATGAAGTTTTTTAAACAACTACTGTTTTCCTAATAGATGTTACTTAGTCCTTACCTCTGATGCTTGTGACTACAAATATGTTTAATGTATGTTTCGCTGTGGAATGTTCTGTCATCGAAGCTTCTATGAAAATTTTCTGTATTTCCAAGAAGTTTTAGAAAAGTGAGTAAGTTCCTGTTTGGAAAGGAGGAAGGTGCTTGTAATACAGAAGTTACGAGTAGTTCATATGATCTAATAGTGTTTTTTTCTTTTCCCTCTGCGATATAGGACTTCAGTATGCAGACTGATTTCTGTTGGAATTATTTTTGTGCATCAAAAGGTGACATAATTACTGAAGAATTATATGGCAGCTCTAATTACAAGAAATTGAAGGAAAAAACAGCTTTGCATTGAACATTTTAGTTTACAAGATAGGAAGCAGTATATAAATACATTACTGTCCACTACAGTTTTATTTTTGAGTACACAATTTATTGTTCTCTTTTCAGGTTACCTGCTGACTTTTTCTTGTTGTCTGGACTCCTGCAATTTGACTTGGGATACTGTGCCTAGATGATCCCTGATTCTTTTCTGTTCAGGCTTGTGTCCCAAGATTAGCAGAAATAAAATTAAAATGGCAAAATATGCCCTACTTTTAAACTAAATGGTGCTGATCCTTCTGCAGAGAAAGTACAGAGTGTATTGACTACTAGGTTTTGGTTCAACAATTAAATACAGATTCAGCCAATTTGATAAAGAAAGTGGCTATTCTATGAAGCTGTTATAATGTACAGTTTTTCAAATAATATAAGAAAGATTATTTCTGTTGTGTGTGAAGCTGTCATTGCTTACGTGTTTCTCATTCTGCATTATGGTGAGCACCGGACTCAAACCTACTCAGGCCATGTATACTTCTTCCTTGCGAGTGCTGCCGTACGCTCTCTCTCTTTCTCTCTCGTGCACGCACTCACTCTCTCCCTCTCCCTCCCTCTCTCTGCGTTCCCGCCCCAGTCTCTCACATATGCACACACATGCACAAAATTATGTTACATCACATCATGTTGTTTATCTTGCAACAGGATCTTGCCTGGTCTGAACTTGGTGCTTGAGTGAATTTGAGCTTGGTCGGTGTTTTTCAATGTATTGGAATATGATGTCATAGGTGTACTTAAATTAGATCATATCAAGAGCAGAGATTAATAAAAGCCTAATTGAATGTGGATTAGGTTGTACTGGTTTTAGCAATATATTAGATGTGTTCTTATAGCAGATTTCTAATCAGTAGTGATCTAAACATTTGGAGAATATTACAGGTGGGAGTTTTCTCTCCCATCTTGTGTAGTGAGTGTATGAAGTATTGTGTGGCTATTTTGTGCTTTTACCAAGGGACTTGTATTTTTAGATGTTTTCTGTTTAAATATCAGATTTTTTTTTAAATCATTCGTGTGTTATGAGAGATAGTCTAGCTAACCTTTGTGCCAGTGCCCTTCTGAAACATCTCTTATTCTGACTCTTAAAAACCTTTCAAAAACATTGGATGTCTAAGTAGCACATTAAGTTACAGGAATTTATAATTAATAATCTTATAGCATCATTACCCCTATAGACTGCTGGGAAGGGGAAAGGTATCATATATCAAACTTGGCTCTCCATTATTATTTCCTTTATAGAAATGGAGTTTACCATGCTAATCTATAACTCTTAAAAATAACAAAAACTTGTAAGGAAAGGAATGTTTTAAAAATCAACACTTGAAATAATGTTGAAGTGAAATACTGCTCTTTTAGCTATGGAAAAGAGTAATGGAGTTAGAAGCGAGAATGGCTTTAGTTATTAGCGGTCTGTTGTCCTGCTTCCTTGAAGGGGTTTGTCATATATCAATAAATGCATCTCATTTTTTTCTTGATGATCCTATTTTTTTCCTAAGTGTTGACATTAGCTAATTAGAGACTGCATAAGTATATATCTAAGATTTTCAGATTCTGTTGTAAACATTTACTTATATGAATAACTTCAGAGATAATGGGACTGAGGAAATTACTAGATAGTGAGTAGAGATTTCAGAGGTGGAATCTAGAGCTGTATAGATTTTTTAAAAGTAATGACTGATCTTTGTACTAGTTAAAAAAAAAAAAAACAACCACCAAAAACTCCCAAGTGTTGATTGCCAGCTGTTCAGAGAGATAATTCTCAGTTGGACAGTTGTCTGTTGCCTGGTTACTGAAACAGAATAAAAAAAGTTAGCTTGTTAGCCAGCAGATCTGTAGTATTTTGCATTTAAAAGGAAGCTGAAACTGAATATGTAACTTAGTAGGATCTTGAGATTGTTACATATCTAACTTGTCCTGTGTACTATCACTTAGCAGTGTCTCATTTGGTAGGCTTAGAGAAATTTTGAGAAGTTAAAGTAGAAATTTGGCACTGACTTTTTTCTACCTGTAAGGACTTACTCATGTTAATGAGTGAATCAAGTTTGACGTAATTAATGGCTTTGGTTTGCAAGACAGTGCTGTGTCTTTGTCTCGTATAGAAAGGTGTATAACAACTTCTGACAGATTTGGAATGGTTAGTCTAACTTTAATAAATGACACAGGCTAACAACTAACTTTGTTGTCAATATAAAGAACAGAGTGAGGACAGCTGTTATGACAGGGAAATGCCGTATTTTAACTTTTCAGCATTTTCATTGTGATTGCTATTACCTAGGTTTCGTTAGAATGGAAAACCAAAGTATTTTCAGTAGGTTAGAAAGCTTGTGCAGATGAAGGTGCTTCTAGTAATAGCATTGTTTTTTGATAAAGCCGGGATTTCTGTAAAGCAATTATTCATTTAAAAAAATTAAATAAGACTTAAGTTTTCCCCTTTCATGAAGTTTAAAATTTCCATTCAATAATTCAATCATTTTTTGTAGGTAGATCCAAGTTTTAATGGATTCTTGATAGAGAATAGGTGTTGGAGCTAATATTTAAAAAATATAAACAGGGAATGTCTGAATCCCATGTTTTCCTCTTCTCCCTTGTGCAGTAAACAAAAGATGTGCTTGCTTTTCTTAATGGATGCAACCTGTAACAAGCAATATCTTTTTCAAATACTCTTTGATCTTGTTTGTTCTTTAATTAATTTCATTAGCTTAGATATTGTCCTCAGTAGTTGACCAGAGAATTTATTTTGTCAGGGATCAGTAGCTTTTTGGCCAGGGAAGAAAACCTTGGATTTAGTGAATTTGTCAGACTGGCCTCTAGAAATGGAGCATGGAGTGGTTGGGGAAGAGGCTTGCACCTTATTGCTATCACATTTCTGTCTTTGGACGCAGCGCTCACATAAAGTTAAGCAACAACTATAAAGATTTGACTGGCTAACATCTTGGAGACTCATTGTTGCACCTTGCAGCAGTGCAGTCAGGTTTCCAGTCCATCTTAGAGTTAAGTTTGTTTCTTAACATTGCTCAGTAGGCCAGTGGGAGTTAATGACTTGGTGAGGAGTATTGTAGTTGTCAGTTGTCCAGTGCTGGAATGCTGCAGGTAATTGGGCTGGACTGGTGAGAGCTGTGGCCGTGTGCTTCTCACGTTGCACTGCAGCTGCTGTTGGTCTTAATTAATCTGACCCTCAGAGGCTGCAGTGTCATGGTATAAAACGCAATACGTATTAGAGATTGGAAGGCTGCTTTTCAGACTCTTATTGATGACCATGTTTCTAGGTAGGCCTTTTGGTTTTTCTAATTGGATCTGTTTGACACCAGCGTAAAATTCTTAATGTTCTTCAATCTAAAACTGTAATAGGTTTTTCCTGTTTATCAGATTTATCTGTTGAGTAATGAAGCTGCTGCACGTGTTTTTGAAATGTCATGGTTATAATGGATTTAGCAAAAATATTTGTGTTTATTCTAACAATAATAACTGTTGTCTGTAAATGAAAAGAATTATACTGTGTCTGGTATGAATTTCTGGTGTAGTGTAGTATGTTCTGTAGTGGGAATGCTTGGTTCTTGTTTTATTGAGCCCAGTCTTGTGGTTCCTTTAAGGATTTCTAGTAGCATGGAAACATGGAGAGTTGGAATTTGGTATTTGGCAAGTGGACTCAGTGTTCTGTGCATGTGCAAGGTTATTAATTTACTGTAGATATATGACTGTCTTTATTCTGACTGCATGACATAGCTTTAGAAAAATATCAGGTTCCTTACATTCACCCTGGTATTCAGGGCCATTTTCCTTCCCCCAAAGGAAATATGAAACTATACTTTAACCTAGAGATCTTGTAAGTGTTACAGTACAGATTTGTGTAGCTCTATTCCATCCTATTTTTGTTTTGATTTCAGGAGTTTCTCCATCCCAACCTGTGATTATTCGTGGCATTATAAAGATCAACTACATTGCTTGTATTTTGATTAAAAATAGAGAAAGGATTGTCAAAATACTCTGCTTTAAATTTTCCCTATATTTGATAGACACAGTAATATTTTAATACATAAAAATCACAAGTATCTAAATTCCTATTCACTCATATAAACTTGTTTTCATTTTAACATATTGATCATTAATTATGGTTGAATCTTACTGGGATTTACTTAATATTTGGTGTGCTGTTCTTGATAATAGCCAAGCATTACAATTCCTTTGCAAGAACTTATCTGATTGAAATGTCAGTTTAAGGCAGTATTTGGAGACACATCTGTGGAAGTCAGCTCCCAACTGTACAATGCTAGCATGCTTTTGTAGCCCTTGAGTATGAAGTTATTACTCTTTGCTTGAGCTGGTTATTGTTCTTGTCTTCTGAATTGCAGTAAATTTTGTGTAAGGTTTAAGTGTTCTGCATAACTGATGGACAAAGTTAAGTCTCCTTTGTGAAAGGTTGGAGAACATAGGTTGATGTAGGTGATGTAAAGAACTAGCTATGTGACCAGATAGCACTTGAAAGAACGGTGTATTAGGGACCAGGTTTTAAGTTAAACATTGGTGGTATGATTGACCTGGGGTCAGCTGCCTTGTGAGTGAGATAGTCTTGCCAACTTACGTGTATGGAAGTGGTTATGTAACATTAGCATTTGTTGGATATAAAGAAGCATGAATCTTCGACAAAATTTCGTATTTACCTGGTCTTGTAGGTTTTGATTTTGAAAAGACTAAACATCTGTTTTTCATCGTTGATCTCTCACTGCATCCTGCAGGGCCTGTCATCTCAGCATTGACAGGATCAGATGAAAAATACAATCGATGTGTTGACATTTTTTTGAGAATCACTCAGGTAAGATTACTTGTTATACAGAACTACAGTGAAATTCATGGCTGCTGCTAATGTTTCACCAGTTGGAGCCTTTGCATTCTCAATCATTAATTAAATTAGATACTGAGGTTCTCTGCATGTTCCCTTGTTTCTATTTTAAAAGCACTTTTTGTGCCTTGCTCAGTGCCATTTAACTCTCTTGTAATTTCCCACATAAAGAGCTTCACACATTTGTACTATTTTCCCCCACTTGATAGAGTGGCACCTGTTTGCTTGAATCAAGAACCATAGTGCACACCTCCAAAGCTCTTGGAAGATTTGTATGTATTTTTTTATTCTCAAGTAGTGACTTTAGTCCTATTTAGATTCTTCATTGGCAATATGGGGAAGAAAATTCTCTATAGAGAACCAGATAATCAGGCGCAGCAGCAATTTATCATCTTCCTAGTGTGTTCTAAATTCTGGCTTTGAAATTGTACATAAAAAATTACAAATATTTAACTGAATATACAATGGTAGAGTTTTTCTTTTTATAATATGAGTTATTGAAAATATTTATATTAGGTCGTGCACTGGAAAAGTAGGAAATGGCATGTGTCCATTCAGTTGGCTTTGTTGAGCATCCAGTGTACTTACAAAATTAAAACTATTATCAGAGTGTATTCCAAAAGAGTTGGGCTGTGAAATGTCATGGCTGTGAGGGAAGCGGGAGGAAAGACCAGTTGGGCCATATGCCAGTGTTGGAGCTTGATCTAACAGTGGTTTACATTTTGTCCCCATCTGAAATCTGGTGTTAGGAAATGCCAGAGTGCAGGTAGGGTAGTGTATAGTGCAAGTAGTAGCAGCAGCAATTCAGGTGCTGCTGCAGATACTGTTTTGGCAGCAGTATTGAGCTGGAGTTATAGAATATTTATGTTTTATTGTAATCTGGCAGTCTACCAACAATTTTCCTGAGGAACACCAAGAAAATAAGGGGAATAGGTGGCTTTTTAGTGGAGTTTTGACCTGGATTTGAAGAAAACTTCTGTGCAACAAGGGAGGGTCTTCCGGCATTCTGTCTGTGCTGATTTTTCAAAGGTCTGCAATGAAATGCTGCTACTGGATGCCTTAAAGCTTTATAAAAATTATTTGTTGCAAGTGTTAGATGTAGAACATGTATGGGGTTTGTTTTCTGCCTTGCATGTGTGTGCACACTTCATTATTTGTATGTCTTCTACTTACGTTATTAGGTGAACACTTGGCGACTCTGTCAATCTAAAGTAAAATTTGTATTTTCCAGGAATTCCCTATAACTATATAATTTCCAAATTTCTGAATCTTTTACCGTGCGCTGCAGTACACCAAAGTCTGCCAGTTTTTTGTTGAGATTAGTCTTCATCAAACAGCATATAATTTACAGCATAGCAAAATGCTCAAAAAAAAAAAAAAAAGAAAAAGGAAGTGTTAACTTAAAAAAGATTCTTTTTTAGGGATATATGGTTTTGTGGGTTTTTTTTTATGTTGGTGATGCCAAGTGCTCATCTAGTATTTGCACTACTTTTAACAATAATAAAATAACGTACTTCATAATTTTATAAATTTGTAAGTTCTGTATGGATCTACATCTATGACTAGCTGTTCTAGTAAATGCCAACATGATATATTATGAATGAATTATCAATGAATAGGTTTTTTTATTTATTTATTGATTTATAGCTAGCTAGATGGTTCTTTCCCTGAATAGGTAGGATTTAGAACGAAAGAATGGTTCCTCTGATTTTAAATCGGAGTGTTAAAAAACATTTGAGTGTATGTAGAAATATATGTAATTGCTAGTCTCAGAACTTTAGTCTTGCATGCTCTTATGGTAGAAAATCAATTAAATGGGCAGCTGTATTTGCCCCATTAGGTTTCCTGTACCTTTGGAAAGCAAACCCCCCTCAGTTTATGCAAATGTTTTATACCCTCTAGTTTAGGAGACGTAGAATGGATAGTGGTAACAAGGTCACTGTTTGAATTAAGGAAGATATTTGTAACCAGTTTATTTTTATTTCAGTTTTTTTAATGGTACTTTGTTGATTAGTAACAACAAGATTCTATTGTTTCTATATTACCTTTTCTAACATCTCTTTTGTTTGATAGTGATTACTAGTTGAAAGAATGTTGTGATGTTCAGAAGTAGTTCAGTTCTGTCCTTCACACTTTATTAGCTTAGCAATTTCTGATTTCATTGGTGCAGACATAAGGACACAAAATTTAGTCATCCATAATTGTAAAATAAATACTTTGATATTTCCCTTTTCCAACACACATGAATATGCTCAGAATGAGGAAAAAGAAGCTTCTCTTTATTTATTCACTTTGTCCTTTTCTCAATGGAATCATATGGTGTGTAAAGGTGTGTAAAGAACACACTGCCACGTGTTCTATGTTGACTGGTCCAGGAACTTGTGAAGTTTCATCTCATGCAAAATTCTTTGTGAGTGTTTTCTTTTGTAAAGAAGTCTTTGCTTGTAAAGTTTGACAGCGTTGTATTGGTTACCTGAAGATTTTTGTTGTTTACTGTTAAGAATTTTTCTTTTTACTAAGTTGGCTAGTTCTGATTTGAGTGCCTTGTTTCTCCCAGTACAAAATTTCAGAGGTGATTACAACAATTTTCTAAGGGTTTCAGTATTTCACCTGCATGTAAGACTTGATGAACTTTTCCTTAAAAATATGAATATAGTTAGGTGGGCTCCTAAACAATGCACGGATTTTTTTTTTCTGTGAAATATTAATGCATAGGATTTCAGAATGGGTGATCTTAATGCCCTTGGTACTTATAAACATTGAAGTGTCTTAATTTGCATTTTTCAGGGTTACTTGAAAAAGAAACTTAATAGGGTTTCCCTGTTAAGGATTCCAAGAAAAGCATACAGGAGTTCTGGTGTAAATTAATGTGTATTTGTAGGACTGGTTTTGTGTTACAAGGTTTTCATATTGCAAGGTATGCTTACTTGGGAGATGCAGATAAGCTGATGATGGCCATCTGATATTCAAGTCAAGTGTGCTTAAAACTACAAGTATTTCAGGAACTAATATAAATTTCATATTTTTAGGCTGACCTACTTCAGTAGGTCTAGAAAGAGGTGTGATGTTGCAATGCTGATTTAGAGGAAGTAGTGCTATTAGTGAATGTCTGCTGAATTGTGATGCAGCTTATTGGCAAACCAAGGGAGAATGATGGCATACTTTGTGAAGTGATGCCAGTTTGAAAAGGAACAAGCGTATCCATAGGTATTCTGGAATCCTTATAGGTCAGTCTCTGTAGAGA
Source organism: Machaerirhynchus nigripectus (assembly GCA_013397975.1). NCBI lineage: Eukaryota > Metazoa > Chordata > Aves > Passeriformes > Dicruridae > Machaerirhynchus > Machaerirhynchus nigripectus. The sequence continues at coordinate 1,479,796 of VZRQ01004857.1, read as the reverse complement.
AAGACCAGCATACGTCAGAAAATTTGAGAAGACTTTATCACTCCATATTGAATAATTTTTAAAGTTTCACTTTGCTTTAAGAAGATTTTGTTGTGTTAATCCCTTGAGTGCAGTAGTTTTCTCATAGCATTTACATACTGGATTCTAAGGGGATTATAATTTCCCCCATTTCTTTCTCCTTTGCTCAAAAGCAAAAGATGGTTTTCATGTTGGATACCAGCACAGATGTTTCTCCTAGTTAGAAATAACTTGTGTTGCCTGCTTCAAAATGTGGGACGTCCCCAATGTTTTCAATCTCCCTTTGGGGAAGTTGAGGAATCTTGCTGGGTAGGCCATGTAAGAGTGCTGAAGATAGTTAAAAATATATATTTAATCCAAAAAAATACTATGTGTATGCTGCTTATTTGGGGAAGTCAGTGATTGTCTGAACAAGTACTTAATTTCAATTTTTAGTCTTTGAGTTAGTTTTAGAGCTCCAAGTTTTCCCACTTCAAATCTTTTGAATTCTGAATCTCAGTAGTAGTTCAGCACGTCTAAGTGCTGAAAAATGAGTAGTTTATTTCATAAGCATTTTAACATGAATCTTTTTTATTTCTGCTTTTATACTTGCTCTTCAGAATAGGAATTCCATCATTAAAACGATCACTGATGAATTCAGAAAAGTAAAACTTCCAGTTTTTAGGTAGGGTGAAGCTGTTTGGATGCAATCAAAACCTGATGAATTGTTTCCCATTCTTTGTTTTGCCTGAGGTCAAATATTCCCCTAGATGTGAGCATTTCTCCAGTTCTCCAGGTACAGTTCTTCCATCTTTCCACTGCTGATATTCTATTATCTTAAGCAAAAAGAAATAAAAATTATTTCTTGTCTCTTAAGAATGAGGACTGAAAATTATTATAATTTCTTTCCTATTTGCCGCTGCCTCCCACAAGAGTAAGTGGAGACACTTGTACAAAAGGCAGTAATAATAGCAGCAGTTTCTGTAAACAAACATTAATTTCAGGTAAGTACTGAATTTGTGTAAGGTGGAATACACATCCAGTCTACATAGTCCTGAAGCAGTGTGTTTAAACATAGGGATAGATTATTAGTAATATATTAAAAAAAAAAATCTAGTTTAGGTCTTTTGCTGAAAGGCTTCTGTCATTCTAGGGGTGTTCCTTTCTCTAGCAAAAGAATGTTTCATTGTTTTGTTTTGTTTTTTTCCCTGGTGCTCATTTATGGTAGTTAAGATTTGCTGCTGCCTTTTCCCCTGAGAAGAGTTGTGTTCTCACCATTTTCTAGGCTTGTAAACAATTGTAATTGGACTTTTCTCAGCTGGCTAGAGGTACTTGAATCTGTATTTGGAGATGTCTTTCTTCCTACATTCAATTTTATTATAGTCAAGTAAACGATGCACACAGGAATAATGCATGTGCTCTGGTAAGAATAATGTAGGGTCCCCTTTTCAATTATAAATAGATATTTATCAAAATAGGTATATTGTACAGATTACTATTATGAACCTACCAAATATACATGTTCCTCCCTTTTGGGGTAAGAGTTTTGTAGTATTTTCTTTTAGTTCATGGTCCCTTTGCAAGAAACACTACGTTGTTTTAAAACTTCCTTTTAAATTTTAATGCAGATATGTAAGCCTTTACTAATGCCAAAAGCAGAACAAGTGATAAAAACTTAGTGTATATAATCAATATTTTTGTTGAATTGTCTTATTCTTTGCTTTAAAATGGCCTGATTTTCTGATCTTTTTGTATAGACTGGCTTTTTAATATATTTGTAAATCAGTTCAGTAATTCCATATAGGAAAATATTTGCTTTATGTTAATGTATGCCAGTCTTGCTAAAAGGTCCATTTTAAAAGAGAAGCGTTAGATCTAATCCAGATTGTGAAAAATCCTCCTCAAACTAAAAATTTTCTAAAATCTCCTTCCATTTGCAAATAATTGTTCTTGCTACAAGTATTAATTTTTGTCTTTTGTTTTGATGTACTTATTTGGTTTTAGTTTTGAAAGGTATAAATCAAAATTTATGAAGAAGTATGGAACTGACTAAAATATCAAAAAATTATCTCAACAATTAGTGGAAAGGATTCTGAAAAGCTTTAATGTAAAACACTAAAAGGCACAGGAAAATTTCTAAAAATAAACTCTAAGGGTATATTTGCATTTTGGCTTAAAAATAGTAATCATGAAGTCAAATTATCCTATTTTTGGCTATTATTACATAAAATGTTTTGTCTCATCTTTTAGAAGGGTTATTTGACCTTTTTATTGGGGGAAGACTTGAATTACGTATGGAAGAAATCAAGTCTATTCACATTCCTGCCTTTCATTTAGAAAATGTTAAATACTTTGGGTTTTCCATATATTCTGGGTAGTACAGTTGTTTACACAAGTCTTTATTCTTTTAAAATTATTGTCCTTATTTATTTATTGAAAATGGGAACCTAAAAGTATATTTTGGTGTTCAGATTCTGATGCCTTTCAAATTATTTCAGAAAAAAAATTAAAATTATTGTTGCATGTATTTAAGTTTGAGATTATTACAAAACTTTTGTAAAGGTAATTGCAGGTTCAAGGACTGTATGCTCATTTCAAACTGGAAAAAAATAGGGAGGCACTTTTACTTAAATTCTTGTATGTATAATCACTCTTGTGTTTATAATGTAATCTATGTTTTTTAGAGTAAGACAGTATGTTCAACTGTACCCTGATATTATCTGCTTTCTGTTGAAATTATCAAACACACCACCTACAGTTTGTGAGAACTAAGGGAGGCAATGGAAAATGCATTTGATGACTGAACAGCATATCTTTATTTTTTACTCTTGGACAAAAAACCAAAGTATTTGAAATGGCTGCTACATAGTTATTTGTCTATTAAGGTGCTAGCTGTTAGCACATTTTGATTTTTATTGTCTAAAAATACATGGTCCTGTTTGAGTTGGAAAAGGAGAGATTAAGATTATATAACATTTCATGGTAATTATGTATGAGCTCTTTGCTTATTTGCGCAAAGAAACATTAAAAAAAAATCCCTCTGAATAGCTGAAGTGACATGAAGCACCAGCTGGGGAATCTGAAATCAAATATTTTAGGGCATGATTTGTACTAAACTGCAATTAGAATGTATGATTCTGCACTAGTAATTGTTCTGAGTGAGGTCAAATTGCACATAAAGAAGGAACACAAGTGTTGTCTGTCTTGACTGCAACTGATGTCTGTACACGTGCTATTTCACAGTATTTTTTATTCCCATGCAAAACTAGGGGAATGACTAACTTGATTGTTCTGTTTGTTTACTGGCAGTTAAGACATAGTGTGTCAATAGGTGAATAAAAGACTTGAAAGGAAGTAAAATAATTGAAAATACCATTTTTGAGAAACATGTTCTTATTAAAATTAATTTTGCACACAAATATTTTAATAATAGGAAAATTAAGAGCATTTCTAAAACATCAGAGACTTGTTCCAGTGTATTTTTTTTTCTCTTTTTAGAATTTTTTTTAAACTTGTGCATGTTAAAATTGCAATATTGACCTACTGGTATTATGAAGAGATAGCATTTTCTGTTTTCAGATAAAACTGCATTTCGACACATTGTTTAAAAACTAGAACAGCTCTGCATATGAAAACACAAACTGTGATAATTAGATAGTATGCCATATGTGGTAGTTTAAGTTGGCATATATCTCAAATGGCATGTTTAATGTACTGTATTACTGGAATTAGTAATTTTACAGCTGAGAGATGTTAATTCTGTTATACTCATTCGCTCTCATGAACCTGTAGCAGATGATAGCAGATATTTTTCTTTTCAAAAGCCTGTTTCTGATAAATTAAACCAGTCTTTGACGAGTGTATGTCCCTCATAATATTTTTTGTGTTTCTAACTACTTCAGAATTCTAAGATTTTTTTTAATAAAGATACAGTTGGTATTAAGGGATGGTTAGATTTTTTGCTTGATGAAATGTCTCTAGTGAGGAAAGAAGGAAAGTCTGTTTTTTCCATATAGCCTTTTTTTTTTTTTTGGTGTAGAACTTCCCTCACTTTTTGTTAGGGTAAAACATATTGTTAGCCCTAAATGCTTGAGAATTATAACTGTGGTTAAAATCCACATATCTAGCCTATCCCACACTGTGCAGCTGAGTAGAAAATCACTGGTCATGGAACTCAAGGGAGGAAAGCAAGATTTCTGAGTACAACTGGGTATGCCTGAGATGAAGTTAAATTTTCCATCTTCATAGCAGCTTGTATGGTGACAGGTTTTAGAATTGTGACCAAAAAGTGTTGACAATACACTCATGTTTTGACCCTTGTGGAACAGTGTTTGCACAGTGGCAGGGCCTGCTCTGTTGCTGACTCTGCCCACTTCCCCAGTGAGAAGACTGTGTGTGCAAAAAGAAATTGCCAGGTGGATAACCTGAAGTGTCTCAAGCTATTCCATGCCATATAAGGTCCTAGGAAAAGAAAATAAAATTGAGTGGAGTGGAGAGTTCAGCAAGCATTTTGCTCAGAGAGTAGCTGGGAAATGGTCTGCCCAGGGACAGTGGTGATTGCCTTTGTATCACCTATTTGAGTCTCAGAATCATTAGGGTTGAAGAATGCTTAAGTCCAACTGTCGTCCCACGAGCAGCACCACCATGTTCACCATTAAGCCATGTCCTGAAGTGCAATATCTGCATATTTTTTGAGCACTTTGAGGGATGATGACTCAACCACTCCCCTGGACAGCCCATTCCAATGCTCTACACCCTTTCTGTGAAGAATTTTTTCCTGATATCTAATCTAAACCTCCCTGGGTGCAGCTTGAGGCCGTTTCCTCTTGTGCTGACACTGGTTGCCTGGGAGAAGAGGCCAACTCCCATCTGGCTGCAACCTGCTTTCAGGCAGTTGTAGAGAGCTGTAAGGTCTCTCCTGAGCTGCTTCTTCTCCAGGCTAAACAGCCAAAGCTCCCTCAGCTGCTCTTCATAAGATTTTGCTCCAGACCCTTCACCAGCTGTGTTGTCCTTCTCTGGACACGCTCCATCCCCTCAGTGCCTTTCATGTAGTGAGGGGCCCAAAACTTCACACAGTATTTGAGGTGAGTATTTCAGCACTCACCAAGTGCTGAGTACAGGGGAATGATCACTTCCCTCGTCCTTCTGTTGCAGGCCAGGATGCCATTGGCCTTCTTGGTCACCTGGGTACACACAGGCTCATGTTCAGCTGGCTGTTGACCACCAACCCCAGGTCCTTTTCCGCCTATTTTGTGGGCTCTTTATTTTCTTCCTATTTTCCTTTACTTCCTGTAATATTTTTATCTTGATCCATTATTTTTCTTGGTTTGCTCTTAGTATTTTCTTACCCCATTCTTCTGGGGAAGGGGAGTGAGTGAGCAGCTTTGGGGACTTATCTACTAGCCAGGATAAAACTCACCACAGGGATTATTATTCTTTTTATGTTGTGCAAATATTTTGCCTTTCTAAAAATGTAAAGGAGGGTGAGACACACCCACTTCACTCAATTTTGTCTTTGTGTACTGGCAAACACGACTAAGAGTTGCAAAAATTAATTGAATTTACAGCTTTTGGTGCTGATTAGGTCTTCAACTGTTTTCTACTACAGACATTGTTGGTGTGCTTGTAGGCTGAGTATGCAAAAGGAACATAGTATAGAAAGCAACTGTGAGAGATCTTCTGGGAAGCAAATTCAAGTGAAATGTTGGAAAATAGGTGTGGAATGGACCTCATGGATTAGGGACTCCGTTTCTCTGTTGTCCTCCAGCAAAATCCATAAAATCTCATAATCATTACCCTTTTAATGCCTTCCACCTGCCCCAAAATCGAGGTGATGCTGCCAGTTCCAAGCTCTTCCACAAGAGAAACACAGTGGAAAAGCTCTGAAACCCTTTAACTCACAGAAGAAATGTCCTAAACACAATAGGATAAGGGTGACAAAGGCAAATGTGCCCTGTAAGCTTGTGTGCTTATAGGTGCCAGTTTGTATGAGACTATTCAAACAAGCTAGTGGGAAGGTGAGACTTTGATAGCAAAGCAAAGGAGACATTTCTTTTTCCGTCACAAGAAAATAAAATTTAGGTAATGAAAAGAATTGCTGTCTTTTTTGACAGACCTATTAACAGAAAATGATACTCATGCAGTCATACTCTTGGGTCATTAAGTCCAATTCCAGCTTATTGCAGGTTGCTATCATTCATAACCCCACTCTGTGAAAGACCTTTTAAAGACAGATAGGAACTTCTAAAATTGCACAGTTCCATTAGTACTGGGATTTGCTGCTCACTCAGCCTTTATTTGTGAAAACTTGTGGTTCCTTTCACAAAAAGTAGTATTAAGGTAGCTTTTTATCTTTGAGAAATTCTGATTTAAGAGTCAAGAGACTCCAAGTATGGTGTCACATGAATATCTGATCAAGTTCATAAATTAATCATGTGTGAGTTGAACATCAGTTTGATTGGTAATGAAAACTGTGTTGAAATTAAGCATGGCATTCTAGACTGTTCACCATTACCTTTAAACCATCCATACTTTCTACTAATTTGCGTGATACTGTGGTTATATTTTTATTCGTGTTCTGTGTGCTCCTCAGCCCTTTTAAAGCTGGTTTCCCTTCTGTGTTTCAGTTTTGTTTTTTTTTTAATTGTAATAAATATTTGTTTATGGAAAGGGCAACCAATTGTCTCCACCCTCCCCGGGTGCCTAAACTCAAACAGTGAAACTTTAATTCGAATAGTTGAAAGGGTTCAGATGTTCAGTTTCTTGTTGTTATTCTCTGTTGAAGGTGAAAAGGCTGTGGAAATGGGTTTATAATCTTGTAATTAAATGCTACCAGAGTTGTGTATGAATAGATCACTGAGGAGTGCTCCTAGACCACATGTTTAAGAGTTTTGCCTCCTTCAGGTCTTTTACTGTCATTGATTGTAGCTAATCTATAACCTCTGGGTGATTGCTGGTATGGTACTACTGTTGCCACTGCTTTGGCAACATGGAGTGTGAGGGGAGATGTGTTTCGATTTGTTGCAGTGCCTTTGCAAAGGCAGGCAAGAAATCAAAGCAGTGTTTTTTTAACTCTAAAAATTTCATCCCATTTGATAATACTTTCATGGGATGAAGTAGCTCTCTTTCTAGCTCAGTCTCAGCAAGCTTCAAAATCAAGCTTTGAGCAGTATCCATAGTAATTGTTATAAAAAAGGGACAGAACTCTATTTTGGCTGGGTGTTGCATGCCTGTGCAAATGTAAAAATTAGGTCATTTGAAAGATATATGTGCCCACGTATATGCAGTGTGGTATTATGTTAGATACAGCTTACCTTTTTGTTCTCGAGTTCTGGTGTGACCTTCTTGTCATTTCCATATCTTTGTTTTTCCTTTCTTGTTCACAATGGTTGTATTTTTGGTGTGGCTCACTCTGAAATTCACAGAGTTTGCCTGAATTGGGAACTGGTGATAATTTCTAGAAAAGGGACGAGAAAATGGAACTGCAAAGAGAAAGCACTTTCAAATACTTCATTCAAGCAATGCTCAGCTGTTTGAACTCTAAACTCCTTGGCTTTAGATTTGTGAAAATTACCAGCTTCTAAATTGAAATCTCAAGAAATCAACATCAGGATATTTTATGAAAGGACAATAGGGAGGTTTCTGATGGCTCTGGGCTTGTGATGGCTATTGTTTCCCTAAAGCTGAGGGCTTGGGAAAGGTTTAGCTTTTTGACTGGCTTAGTATTTTAGATATAAGAATTATTTAATTTTTCTAAATAAAAGGCATTTTCTGTTCTAAAGTAGCTTTTGTTAACAATGCTTTTTAAGTAGAGGTCAGTATTTTTTTTTTCTTAAACTTTGATTTGATCAGCTTAAACTTTGATTGAATATAACTGTACTTTTTAGCAGTCTAAATTTCTGTGCATAGCTGAATAAGAGAAGCAAAAGTCATTTAAATAGTAACCATGATTCCTGGTTTGGTAATACAGGAATTTTGTAATAGAATTTATATTAAAATCTTTGCAGATTATGTTGCATGCACTGTTCCACTTTATTTGTAACTGAGGGGTAATTAAGTATAGATACTTTTGTGTATAACAGAAATTTTGGGAGTTCTGAGTTCTTACAGATTTGTGTCGTAAGTGATGCTAATACCATTTTTACAGTTGAAAGTATTTTACAGTTCAAGGTTCCCTTACAATATGTGCAGTGTGAGATTGAGTATATTTTAAATTTTGTGACAACAACCTGATCTCTGCCTACTTCCTGAAGAAGATTATTGGGCCTTGACTCTTTACGCAGGAACCCATAACATTCCCATATTCTGTCCCATAGAGAAATGCAGAACAAAAATCTGTTACTGTTTAGGAGATGAAAACAGTTCTGGAATTAATTTCATATAGGAATGTGATATGTATGTTTTATGTACACACCACATATGTGTACTTGTATGACACTGTATGAAAATTTATAAACATGAAATAGCATCATTATAGTTCATTTTTCTAAATTAAACTTTACAGAATGAGTTTGATAAGCTTTGTCATGAAAATTTATGTCTCAGATGAAATCAGAAGTTAGGGAAGTGGTTTTATCTTTTTTTGAAGAACCTACAAAATTAATAAAACCTTTCCAATTACTCTCTATATATGTGTACCACATTTGTTTTTAACAGTTATGTTAATTTTTAGTTTTTAATTAGTAATCAGGATAAGTAAATACTAAAAGGGTGCAGTTACTTTGTGACTGTCATTTAATCTTGCCTGAATTTAAAAGCTTTTTTAATGATAGTTAAGATGGATGGTACTTTAAAATATGTAGAACTAAAGCTCTTTACTCCATTTATAAGAAACTATTACTTCTCATTCATGATTGATGTGGAGAACTACTTTTAAATATTGTAACTGTATTGTTTTTCTAGAAGTCTTATCAATTTAACACACTCTATTTATCCTTTATTTTACCCATTATTTCTTCTTCATCATTCCGTAGTATCATACAAACCCCAACATTTTACTTCCTAGAATAAAGCTGCTTGTCGAAGTGGAGAGATTCACCTCACTTGAAGTGGTGGGCATCTTATACTCTAGTTTTCTTTCTTCTCCTTGTGTGTACTTGATCAATGGTCTGTGAACTTTATTTTTCATGCAAGTGCTATACTGAGTTGATTTCTAAAATGTAATCTTACCTTCAATAGTGTCCTAAAAGGAGCTGCAGTACTTTTGGTGATTTTGATACTACATTTTTATGTCTCCCTCTTCCCTTCTTCCTTATCTCCTGCTAGTTTTGAAGGACTTTTCACCTATCCTTGTGAAAACTAGATTCAATTACTAATACAGAGTGGTTCTGAATTTGAAATTCTAAAGCAAAACTTTAGAACAGAAAAAAAAAAAAAGCAGAACTTTAAAACAGAAAAAACTTTCTTAAGTGTGCATTTTATGTAGTTGGTCATGAAGAACTCTTTACTTATGAGAAGGGAGAAGGTTATATAAATAGAGGAAAAACTCATATCATTTAGGTCAGAATGTGAAGGACTTCAGTTAACTTAGGCCCTGAATATTCAAGTAAGCAAGGAACTATATATTGCAAATATATTTCTTGGGGTATCTATAAGGTTATATAGATACAAAAAAAAGAGAATTTGCAGACTCATTGGAATAATTTTATTGTTTTATTCCAAAATTGTAGTTTACCTTTGGTTATTACTTATGCTAGCTCAGAAACAAATGAGGAACAGTGGTGCCTTTTTTACAGTGTATGTAGGAAAATGGCCTTTGAAAAGCTAAGGCAAAACTGATGCACAAAAAAAATTAGGAAATCTGCGTGTTTTTAGTAAAAAAAGTACTTTTGTGAAAATATGAAAGGACTTCAGTCATAGTTAAAAGTGGTAGTAATAGATTATCTACTTGTCATTAGCACTGTCTTCATATTCATGTGATGCTGCTAGAAGGGATGCTGTTTGATCATGATATTGTGGTGCTTGTGCTTCAGTACTATTATTGCATTTGGTTTATATTGTTATTCTCCATTACTGTTTTAAGAGCCAGCTTTGAGTTCAGTGGTTGAAGTTACTGTTTTCTTTCATCTGGTAGGTATGAACAGTTGTAAATTAAATTTGAGCATCATATTCAGGGTGTTTGTAAATTTAGTAATTATTTCAAGCATTACTAGTGTAAATTTGATGTGACTAAACCCCGGACTATTAGCTGTAAGGATTCTTGTGTTGCAGTGCAAGAACATTTATCAGTATTTGCTACTTATCTAATATTTTTTTAATATCCCATATTCTAATTTACATAACTTCATGCAAGTGTAAACTGGAAGATGAAAATACCATAAAATCTACAAACAAAGATAATTAAAGAATAATTTAAAAGAAAATTTTGAATAATACTTCAAGATGATTGGTACTGACCTCTCTCTGCTGTTTTATAAGAGAAGTTTAGTTAATATTATTTTTAAGTAACTGAGAAGAGGGAGAGTGAAAAAATATTCCTGATAGCCATTTGTGCAATATTCTTGTTTATGCGCTTTTTTGGTTCCAAATCTCACAATACTTGGAACAAAAATGTCTGATAGGTGTTCTAAATGAACTAGCATCAAATTGTAAGGACGATATTGAGCTAAATTCAATCTAAAGTTAAAAAATTGGAATGATATGAGCAAAGACAATACCTATTTTTATAGCTTTCATAAAAGATGTGATCACATATGTTTATTTAGCAGAGTCATATTCTCTAAACCAGAGAGTCCCTAAATGAAACCCAGGGAGAAGTAGAGTGTGTTTTAGGGAAATACAAAGTGGAGAAGAAAGGTGGTCAAACTGTAGAATAATAGTTATCATAGTCATTTTTCTAACCTTGATATTATCCATTGAGGCTTATTGTGGTCATCAACCTTGATGGAATCAGTGGAAATAAGTGAAGTGATACCTCACTCATAAGTTATATCCTTACAGCTCATTTCATTTATTTTGTCCACTTTGTAATTTTAAAAAAGGAGAAAATAAACAGGAAAAATTCCTCATGCATGTATATATAAATTCTAAAATATTTTGATCTCTCCTGTGTCCATAGGTCTTAGCAAAGAAAAAAAAAAAGAAGATAGGCTTTATATCATGTTTGGAAAGTCAGTTTGTCAAAGGTGTTTTTGCTAGAGATTAATCAAATGTAATGGTTAGCTTAAAAACAGCAGTCATCTTCAAACTAATAAAATTCTCAGGTAGCTGTGGTAAAACATAAGTGAAATCTGATTTTATGAGGCTCAAAGGAATTGCTGGTATATTACCCCCATTTTAGCTATGTGTTGTAAAATGCAGGAGGTAGGTTGAGTTTCCTTTTGGTTTGTGATTTTGTCTGTGATTTTAAGTAAGTAGAGGTGCTCTATTTGAAAATTTTGCACTTGATAATTTGTTGTCATAGGTAAATCATCTGACTTATTTTCTGATATATCAAATCTTAAGTGCTTAAATCTATTTCTTTTTAAAGGTATTTTATCTAAGGCATAATTCTATATGGCATGTCTAGGCTGCTGTAGAAGTCTGCTTTTTTTCTCTGTATGTTGAGATGGATGCTGATTGTTTTTGTTCCCTGTAAAGGAAATTATTCTAGTGTAACAGATTAAACCCAAACAAATTCCAAACATTCAGATCTCATGGGTTTAGGAAATCCCAGATACTTTTAAATTTTGTACTTACAAACTAGATCTCCTGAAGAAGCCGTGAACATTTTTACAAAAAATTGAATGCAATTAAACAGCTGATTATCAAAATGAAATTCAACCAGGTTACCTGCTGCCAAGATTTCTCACTTACTTAGGAAAAAACTTAAGGAACTTATTGCAGACATATATTAACAAATGTGTTCTAGAATACTGTAGTGTCTGTAGCCTTCTGATTCTCATTATAGTTTTGTGTTAATGTAAACTCACCACACGCACCAGAAGTTTATTATTTCTGTTGATGATTTGAAGGCATTTATAAATTTGCCTTGGTCAAATAGCAAAATTGAAAATATTAGGGATGTCTTTTTTTGACAAGAGTTGATTTATTTGTGGTGTGGGATTAAAAATTAGATACTAAAAAAAAAAATGGCTGCTCCTTATCAGGCATTTATTGCAACTTCCAGGAAGTTACCATTGTATAATATGTTTTCATATGCATTAAGTACATTTAGGGCAGTTGGAGGCTTTCTTGGCTTAAATCTGTCCCCATACTTTTCTTCTTTCCCTCCTTTTTTCACTTTCCATTCCGTGAAATATTTGGATGTGGAAGGGAGGAACCATATTCCAAAACAATCCCCATTAACATGATTATGGGAGATCAGCCTGGTAGTAGCTGTATGCAGGGTGTGATAAATACACTGTTACTATGTGAACAGCTGAACACTGGGAAGATGCACTAAGGAGACATCTTTCTGTAATGACTTCTTTTTTGTTTCAGAATAGTATGTTTCATTCAATATGGTGCTTCATGCATTCTTATTTTCAATACAAACATTTTAGTCAAGTGCATTTGGAAATCAAAACAAGTGCAAGATAATGAATGTTCTGCATAAAACTTAATGGTCGTCCAATTATGGCTGAAGATGTTTTATATCTTCTAACAGACAGGTGTAATAATGAAACAGATGATTAACTTCACAGGTTCAGGTCTTCTGTTGATTAACTAAGAAAGAAAAACCATTTGCTGCATACCTGTTTTATTCCTCTTGAATGTCAGACAGTTAACAGTGTGTCAAATCAATGTTACTGGCAGACTGAAAGGGAAGAATATATTGTTGACTTATTTTTCGAAGCACATGGATGCAGCATGTTTGTGTTTCAACACTGACCTTGATTAAATGTGGTAGAGGAGACTACTTGCTGTTACTTTTCTGGTAGTCATATCCTAAAATAAACGGACAGCTTAAAGACCAGCTTGGAATCAGTAAAACGTTCAGTAACTCCTTTAAAATCCAATAAAATAAAAATAAATATAATAGTAGTAAATCCCCAAATAAATGCAAATGCAAATCAAAAGAGCCCTAGCCTATGCATTTTGAAGTGCTTGACATAATTTTTTCATTTTCAAGAGTAGGTTCAAATGCACCCAAATGAAATTGCATAAAGTACATTTTCTGTTACATGTAGAATTTCCTTCCCTTCTGATTGAAAGCATACTAATCTTACTAATAAGTTCTGAATTTTTAATTTCTTGCTTCTTGAAACAGAGACAATAATTTTAAAAATACTTGTTTTTCATTATCACTTTTTATTACAAAACAAAATGAAGTCTTTTTTCCAAGCAGAAGAAAGTTGAAGTACATGATACTATTCCTTTTGCTGCCAGTTCTGTTTTAGGTATCTGTGTCTCAAACTAGATTCAAAAGTTAGAAATAAAAGAAACAAAACACAAACATGTTTTAGTGTTAATGGGGATTATTTTAATGATGTCTAATCTTCCTAACTAAAATGTGTGTCTTCACTGAATTCTCATCTTTCATTCTTTATTAATTATTGTTTTTCAAAGACTTTTTCTGTAAATCGAAAGGATCTAATTTTCAGTTTTGTGTTATAGAATGCTTGTTTTAGAGTAATTGTCACTTTCAAACTTTTTGTTTCTGATAATGGAGAAAAGGCACCGTTGACAGTAAAGAAAATGTGGAAAAAGCTATTTGCTTATGATGCTTTTGGTACTATTTACTTAATGACTTGTAAGTCATTAATGATTATGCATACTTACTAAATGGGTAGAGTTAATACCTCATTTTGTTATCATTGTGCTGCACTACCCTTTAGTTACTCATCATTTAAGAAAGCCTGCACAAAATAAGATATTACCAATTGCTTGTGATTTTGCCTTCTGATTCTCATTTTCACAGGAGGTACTCAAAAATGGAAATAAATAATTATTTCAGCATTATTCAGGAGTAAGATGTGTAGTTCCTAGGTTTTTTTGGGGGGAGGGGGAAACGATGGGAGAACTGTAGCTAAATTTTATATAAAATTTGGATATCCACTTGGAACTTGCATAGAATTACTTTTTTCAGGATATGTACTTTCCTTTCGTAGTTCCATATATTGTTCACGAATGGTTAACATTGTGTTTGCTTGACTTGTTGCTTGCCAGGTAAACTGCTTTTGTTTAAACATGGACATTTATAAATTGTGCCTGAAGTGATCATCTGTGAAAAGTTAACCTGAATTGAATTTGTTAGCATTGTACCAGAGCATTATCAGGCATTTAGTTTTTCAAAGTTAGTGTTCATTACTGAATGAGGAAATTCTTCCTTATGGCCCCTAACCAGCGATAATCATGTTTTCTTACCAGGGTTCTTCACTAAGTCAGGTTATGTTGTCTAGTTCTTCCACTTTGAAATGAGTTGTGTACAAGTTGCACAGTCTCTTGGGTTTTGGTAGCTATCACAACTGTTCAGTTACCAGGAATAAGAATGGAAGGAGAAGATACAACAAATGTTTAAGAACATGACCTAAGGTACCAACTAAGTAGTTTCAAGAAAGCATCAGTCAGGATAGTGTGTAGGAGTTGTGTGGGAACTGAGAGTACTGGCTTCTTCGTGTAAATTGTTCTTTTGATTCCTGTGCTTGACTAATTTCAGTTGTTCAGATAATTCTGATTCAACTACTTTTGATTTTGGAGGCAGGTGTGGTGGGGAAGGGCTGGTGAAAAGCATAGCTCTCACACTTGTAGATACAAACTTTTTAAAGACATACTTAATATGAGGAAAATATTTCATTTTTCATAGTTCTGTTGGAAGTCACTGATTCACTTGCTGAAACTTGGAAGAGGTAGAAAACGAACCAGCTGAAGGCAGAGATCCAAATGCTTTGGCAAATTGAAAACTAAGTGAAGACAGAGGCACTATTATTTGTAAATAATACTGAGTGTTAGGCAGTCTTAATTATAAATGAAACCCATCAATATTATTGCTAATTCTTAGTCAAATGATCTAGTAATTTGTAGAAAATTTTATGATACTATGAATTTGAAGAATAGTTGCTTGAATTTTGTAGCATTTTTTTTCACAAACCAAGGAACCCTACTAGTTCTAAATTGACCAGCTTTTTTTCTCATTCTTCAAATTAAATTGAAAACAAATTTATGCTTTTGGTTCCCTGGAAGTGTTGGGGTTTTTGGTTTGTTTGTTTTCTCTTGTGCAGAAAAATGCCACATTGAGTTTCTCCCACATTGTTTTTTGTGATGTGACAAAACAAATCTGGCTTGTGTGTGAAACAAATCTCTTATACTTGGGAGGCTATCTTTAATAACAGATGAAATATGGTTGTGGTAGTTGTGGCTTCCTGAGATCAGAGAGGCAGACTTGTTTGGGTTCATTTGGTTTTCTTTTAAAATTTAAATGTACCACTAACTATAATTTACAGTTTCCTAGGGAAATTGCATTTATTATGTGGCTTAAAATGTGTTTTCTGTAAATACCTGTGGTTTTAAGATATCTGTATTTTTGGTTAACTGGATATGTTCATTTATTCAATGGCAGTCTTTTGGAACCACAAAAATGAAAAGCTTTTAGCTTTGGGTTTCTTGGTCTTCCCTCTACCCCCATGACTTGTATAATGCTATTCATATTTTACTATGCTCTTAAAATAAAAAGGGCTTTTTTGACCAGCATACTTTTTTCAGTAGTTTAAATGTGGTTATTGAAAAAAAAAATTGATCTTCAGTAATATAAATCCTAATCTGTTAAATAATGGGGTTTAACTGTTTAAGAATTTTCTTTTTAAACTCAAACACATAGATCTTTTCTTGTATTACTGTTACTACTGAAGGGTAAAAAGGTAGTAAGTTTAAGGAAGGTAGCTCAGAAAATACCTTATTTCCACTTTGTTTAATGTAACTTCCAGCAGAATCAGCTTTGAACATCTAACAGTATGCATGTAAAACTAGTTTCCCAAGTGTGTTATTTACAGGGATGTGTTGGAGTTATACTTTAATTCTGTGAAATAATTTTTTTTAAGTGAAAGTTGCTTTTTCTAGTAAAATCAAAGAATTCTGTTATCGCTTTGTCTGCCTTGGTCCCTTTCTTAACGTTCAGTGTAATGTGTTGAAACATCTCTGGTTTTCCGAGGCTGACAGCTAGAAGATGGTGCACTATTATAATTAATAAGTCAAGAAGCATTTTTCTCGTCGCAGTTGTGTGGTTTACCAAATGAAACACTCAAAAATTCTCTAAATGCTAAACCATCAATATAGCAAGTGGTTGTTTCAAAAAAACAAGACAAAAATATGTATACACATACATATACACACACATACATAGATACATATTTATATATATATAAGTGGAAGGAGGAGAACTGGAAAAAACATACCTACCTTGGGAGAAAATATACCCTTGCTAAACAATCCTTTTTGGTACATATTGAAACATTCCTCTTAGCTCTTTGTAGAATTTCAACAGTTACGAACAGTATTTGTTTGTAACTGCAAAAGCCTTTTCTAGTGTTTTGTCCACTATAGATTGCTGCGTTGAAACCAAAAGGGCAACACAGAGGCAGGGAGTTAACTTGGTTTCAACTCCTTTTTGGTTTTATATTAAGTATTTTCTGCGTATCTCTCTGCACAGAAGTTTATTCTTTGCTTTGGTAGATACCTTTTACTATGTATACTAATGCAAGCTCAGCCTCCAGTTAAGATTATTCTATTATAATGAATTGCAGAGGTCTCTTACTCTGGTCATCAGATCCACTACTTTGCTCTGTTCAGCACCTTCTGTAGCCTGGCCCTGTGCCAATGCAGTGTCCTTGACCTGCCTTTCAGATCATGTATGTATTTGTAAGGACAGCTCTTTGCTTGTTTAAGCACTCTAAATAATACTGTAAAATCGCTAAACATTAAATATTCCTTTAATTTCCATGTTCAGCAGTTTGTTCCTATTAAAAAAGTAAAATTCTTTTGGTTTCAACCAGTTGTGCTTTACTGTCAACCACTCCTTAACTTTTTCTTTGCAGATAATTCAATGCTTTCTAGTGTGTCAAATGTCCTTTATAGATGGCCAGATTGTGGTTGGAGTCTGTGTATTGCCAAATCTATATAAAAATGGCAAAGCCCTGGGTGAGATAAGACCAAGTCTTTAACTGTCTCGTAAGACCTGGTCATTTTTCACTCCAGAAGAGAAGCTACTGCATGGCTGGTTAACTCTTGCAAACTTTCCTGGATCCCTTTATTCATTACAATAAAATACCCAACTGGTTACCTTAGTGGTGACTTTTTGTGAATTGTTCGTTCAGAAGACTTTTTGAACTTCCTAACAAGCATTTGTTACAAATTTGAATGGATTTGTCTTGGAAATGTTGACACAGTTTGGTTATGGTCATTGCATTCCATTGTTGATTAATTGTACTTGTAGTCTCTTTATGAAAACAGGTGTTACGTTTTTAGATTTAAAATGTGTTTTTAATGAAAAAGTACAGTTGCAGATACTAAAGATGCTAAGAAAGGTTGCTGTTTCAGTTCTGAGTTACATCACAATTTTCATGATGGATGACCCAATTTTATGGCCAGGAAAATAGAAGTAATTTTGTCAGACCATTAGTTTACTACCTGCAGTGTGTATCCTCACTTCAGCTGTTTGCTTCAAACCATTTGTCAAGGATTATCAGAATTTACAAAGAGAATGAGCAAAGAGAGGTGTTGGAGGGAAATGTAGTGTACCTTTGTATAAGAAAGCAGCAACCTTCTCCCTCCTCACCTCATACCCTACTCCCAAAAGACACGACATGTTTCTTTTTAATAACTTTGATATTTTCAAACATTTAATACATGGCGCTTTTTTTTAATATAAGTTTTCGGAAAGTTCTTAAAAGGGAAAAATTGTGGTTTGGGTTCTTTCTAAGTTCTTAAATGAATGGTGTATGCTGTAACATCTTTTACAAAGAGAACTTTTCCTCCCATAGGGGTAAGGAGTATTTAAAATGTATTTAGGTTAATTGCAAATTAAAAAAAGAACAAAGTTTTAAATGGTCTAGTGGTCTGAATTAAAAAGAAAGAAGTTTTCCATATCAGTTTTTATTTGGTCATTCTTGTCCTAATTTTATTAGTGTTGCAGTCTTCATAGAATCCTTTGAGAATACTGGGATAGCCAAGACCTGAATTTCTAATTTGGAGAATTGTGTCAGACATTTCCCTTCTGCTCTTAGTGAGGTTTTTTGGGTTTGGTTGCTGTTTGTTAAGCCTACTTTCCTTAGGCGAATGAGGTTTGTGAGACTGTGGTGTGCCCTTTCTGGTCCCTTCTGACCTGTTTGCTCATTTCAACCACCAGAAGGATTTTTTAAAGATGTGTTTAATTTTTTTTAAGATCTCCTGTGTTCTGTGAAAATTGGTAGCTGTTTGCCAGTTGAGAGAAAAAGCCCTTAAAGGATTTCAGTGAAGCAAAGGCTTCAATGTTGAGTTTTTCTATCACTTTAGTAGTTCACAAGCATCTCAAATGCAAGTAAGATTTCTTGAGCCATATTCAGCTTCAGCATCCAGACATATTATTTTTGATCCTGATGAATTACTTCAATATATTTCCTCACATTTATTAAAAAAAAAATTTTTCAAGATTAAATTTTATCTGGAGCTTCAAGCAAACTTAAATCAGAGAAGCAAAATTAATTTTTTTTTGTATGAATACCTTGTTCCTGCAAGATAGGAATAAAAATCACTTTAATGTCTATTGCATTTACTAATTTTAAATATCATAACCTTTATAGCCAAATTCCTGCTTTGAGTATGTTATCACACTAATCATTATTTAAGTTAGGGACCACTGTTAGTCATAGGGTTGTTCATGTTTGTTCTGTACTTAGGTAATCTGTGTCCAGCTAACCCAGAAATGCTAAATATAGTTCTGCCTTTTACAATAGCTTTTCATTGCTGAATCATTAAGGATCATGATTAAATATAGAAGATATTTCAGACACCATCTAATAAGTAATTTTGTATAGGCCTATAGTATTTTTAAGGTAGCTGCTGCGAGTGGCTGCTTTTAGTCTCTGTGCTTGAGGATTACTTTTTGTAGTTAATATTGCTTAGAACAGTATAATGAACACCCATATTTTGGTGTCTCTAACTTTTTTGGATTTTAAGATTAAATCCTAAAGAAAATAGCAATAACATGCTGTATTAATTCAGTGTTTTGCTAGTTTTTAGTTAAATATAACTTGATGTGCATGTCTAGCATGTAGCCATTGTATACATCATAGAATAAAATCTGCAAAAAACAAGAATAATGAAAAAAACCCTGTTTCTCCTGGTTTACATTAGCTGAAATATGCTCTCCCTTTTAGCCTTTCTCATATGGAATGCATTTCTATTAGAATTTCATATTTTTAATTTTTCTGTGTTTTAACCTCTAGAGGTTCTAAATAGATTCTTATCTATTTATAATATTGCACGTAACCTATATTTTTAAGCATTCTTTTGTCTTAATTATGCCAGAATAGAGATACTGGTTTGAAGAAAATGCTTATGGAACATGTCAATGATGAAGGTATTTGTTAGAGGAAGATTTACCTATAGAGATGTTGAAAAAAAATAATGTATTTCTTAAAAAAAGGACCATTCAATTTCTCAGTGATTGTGTGCTTCCCTGCTACAGATTCAGATATTTTGAATATGATCTTTCTTCCTCCACCATCCGACTTCTTTCTGCAGAGTCGTGCAGTGAAGTCATAATCCTGTGTTTCACATCCATCTGTTACCATAGAAATGATTGTAATAACCTAAATTTAGCATGATGTCTTTCCTGCAGGATCAAGCAGGAGGACTGAATGGGTTGTATGTGAAAGAATCTCTGTGGAAATCAGAATATGTTAGCAAAATCTAAATGCTTTGATAAATTTATATGACAAAAATACATCCCAAGTAATACACATTATGCTGCTTGTAGGTTAAGTCATCATATATGAAATCTGCCACACACCAGGCAAACTTAATGTCTGTAATTCTTTTTTAACCTGTCCGGAGCTAGTACAACACACAACATTCACTGGAAGATACGTATGTAAATCTGATGAAACATTTTATTTTTTAAGACTATTATCAGAATATTTACTGTGGTCTGGATATATTAAAAAGCAAAGGACGAAGCTTAAAATTTACTGTGAAAGTGACAATTTATTTTCATGTTTAAAAAGGCAAACCAAACTTCTAAAAAGTTATTTTCTAGAAATAGAGCAGAAATAAATTCTCACTTCTTAGAAGAAACACGATTTCTCATTGTTTGTTGAAAGCAGTGAGTTCTTTATTGCATAACTCGAGTCCTGGCTTACCACATTTGTGTTTTTTGGACAGATGCCTGTGTACAGAATTCTACCAATGTTACATGTGTTTCTGTCTCAAAGAAGGATAAAAAGAGAACATCCTATAAGTGTCTAGGAAAGCTGTATAACCAGAACTTTAAAATACGAAAATGTCAACACTACTGCCTTCATACAATCATCATGAAAAATCCATTGAATGGATTAACTGTTATAAACACAGGATTGCAACATCGTCACATAAAGGATGATCTTTGGTCATCTGATGACCACCTAGTCCAATATACATTGTTTCATCACTAGTAAGCAAGCAGCTGCATGAATTACTGACTTCATGTTACTTCATGTCATTTTTGTGCTTGAAAACAGGATTGCTAATCTCCTCGCGGTCCTCCTGGAGTATTAGAGCTATAAACACAATCTGAATCACTCGGCAGGGTTGAAGCATTAATGTTATCATTTAATAGATAGAAAAATTAGGCACAGAGGGATTCACATCAAAAGTATCTGTTAATTTTGAGTGTGATGTTTGAGCTATTTGAAAAATCATTTTTTAAAGTATTTTGTATTAAGTATCATGTAACACCAAATATATTCAAATTATAGCTTTCATTAACAAGTTTAAATGATGAATGCTAAACATTTATGTAAAATAGATCTTAAGATGTCAAATCAGACACTCAAAGAACATGGTCCTCCCTTTTTTCTTTCCCCAGCTTCAGCCTCCCCACCACTGAACATGCTTTTGCTGTTACTTTCCCTCTTTTGCTCTATTTCAGTGGAAAGAATAAAGGTTTTTTTAAAGAGAAACATTTTTGCAATTTACTTTGTTAGGCTGTATAAAACTTAACTTTGTAACAAATCAGGCAAGATGTTCTATCTGAAAGTGCTTTGCTGGTAAGCTCATTCCCGAGGAGTACTGGGTCAGAAAATAGCACATAAAGCTAAAGAAATCTGGTTTTTGTTGTTGTTGGTTTTTTGGTTTTTTTTGCATGAAGTAAGAATATATGGTTTTGATTTTTGGATTATTTTAAAAACTTTTCATGCCATGATTCATATCCCTGCAAAGTAGTCTTCTACAACATTTATATCCTACAGACTGCTCCTATTAGTGCTGATGGTGATGGTAATAACTTTGAGAGCTCTGCTCTAACATTCTATAAGCTCCTGGCTAACCACCTTAGTTGATTTGAGTGCCTGAAATCAAAGCTGTTGTTCTGTGGAAATGTTTTGGGGTTTTTTTGCCGCTACTATGTCATAAGTATGACAATGTTTTCAAGAGGTAGAACATAAAAAAAAATCAGGATCTTTTATGCCTTATTGATAGATAAATGGTTCTGCAGACAGAATGTTGACATTTTCTTCATAATTGTTTTATTTCACTGAAAAATAAGAGTTAGGCAAGACAAATACCTTAGCTGGTTTTTTGGGGTTTTTTTGGAATAGTGACTGATATACATGTTGGGAAAAACACTAGTAGCTTTTTCCTTTATTATGTTGAAACTTGTACTGGATATTCTACTAATAAATGGTGTTCAAGTCAGTTGTAAGACCATTATGTTGTCTTTTGGTGCTTTATGACTGCAGATCTTTCCTGTTTGAACAAAAAGTGGTAAGGTTTGATAAAATAAATTTTTCTTAGAACTTGACATCTTTTCACTTCCTTATCAGAAACTCTCATTGGAGTAAATGTCATGTAACTTTTAAAATTTGGTTTGGATTTCTTTACATTTTAATTTGTTTTTAATTTGTGTGACTGTTCTTTATGGGCTAAGCAGCAGTTCAATGTAAATAAGTGAAGGTGTAAAGCTATGGTAATTTGTATCATACTCTCCCTGATTAAATGTGTTAGACAGTCTTCTTATTTTTAAGTTAGGTGATAATACAGTGTATTCTCAAAGTATTATATAGAAGTATAGAACAAAGGGAGTATTGTATGGTTCATGAACTTGTATGAATGAGTGTTGGAGCTGGAATAACAATTGAACAGACAATTTGTCTTGACTTTCACTTAAAGAATTACTACAATAAAGATACATTTTTATTAGGTCTCAGGTTTTTTTGAAAAACAATCCGTTAAAGAAAGGTAAATATCTTTACTGTAAATAGTGCATTTTTTTCTGTAATAAAATTAATAAGATATTATAATTCATGCTTTTGGATATTCTTTTTCATGAAGGCATGTGAATGAAAATCTATCAAACTATTTTTTTTAATGTGTGAATGCAATGCAATGGTGTTAATGTAATTAGAATGGATATTTAATTAAATGTAAAGATATTTAAGTGTCTGTCAACACAAGTGTTACGTATTAGTATCAACAATAATTGTTTCCCTTCAATGGCTACAGACATACTGAAACACACTTTTCTAAATTTGATGGAGTTTGAAGTTCCTAGTCCAATACAATCTAGTTTTCAGCTGCAATTACTGAATGATGTTCAATAAGAAATCAGTTCTAGAAGTGGGTATATAAAAGCAGCTAAAAGTATGGGTTGGAGCTCTTTTTGGTTTTATTTTTGCCTTTTCTGCTAGACTTGTACAAGAGTTATATCCTTTGAATCTACCTGCATTTGTATATTTTTCACTTTTCAGGTAAGCTGTTATTTCTCTTCCTGTCCCTTGAAAACCAGCTTTTTAGTAACATTTTAACCACTCCTCATACTCTGTCATTACATCACACAGGTAAGTTGCTTACCCCTTGAACAATTAGGATGGTGTCTTCTAAATATAGCATGCATGGAATTTTTGTCACCTTGTGGTAGACATGTCCTTTCTTTTCTTATGAAGTTCAAGAAAACTGCATATTTAGTCAACTTAATTATTGGACTGTAGCTATTTCAGGAGATTATATTCATACTGAACAATGAGGACTCAAAGATGCTTGTGTATACAGAGTTTTATTTTTCAGGTTTGTACTCCACTGTAGTGTAAATCCAGGTAAAAGTAAAATAGCAGTTCAGTTTGTGAACAAATGTAATCTGATGTAGAACTTTAACGTTGCTACTTTCATATATTGGTAAGGTTTAGTGCAACTATCAAATTAAGGGGTTATGTAGATGTTGATTAATGGCTTAGAACATAATACTACTTCAGCTTTACTGTTGTGGTGTACTGGCTAGACACTTGCATCAGAAGGGTCAGTTGGTATTCATTAATTTCTACAAAGTATTCTCAACTCTAAATGACCAGGATTTAAGCAGATTGACATGTACTATCCTGCTTTTAGAACTTCATATTATAAGGAAGGAGTGTGTTTGCATCTGGGTGATACAGCTATGTGTAAAATGCACAACTCAGAAAACATTCTGGAGTTTTAGTTACTTGATTCTATGCACTGGGAAACCTGATTACGTTGGTCTTAGTCCCACTTGGCCTTTGAGGGAATTTGTTCCATGGAGGGTAGAAAATGGACTAATTAGAGTGAGCATCTGGCCCAACCCTTAAGTGAAACTGAGATATGTCTGGATAGATGGTTGGTTTAGGAGCTCAAGCACAGCACTGAGTGTCTCAGGTTTCTCTAGATATGCTACTTCCATCTGGAGAGCTTAAACAAAAAAAATGGATTGAGGCTGAATAATCAAGAGTAAGAATAAGAGGATCTGACTACTGCTTCATGGGAATTTTCAGAACCTTCTTGCTGTTTCTAGTACAGGTTGAAGAGGAACACATAAGTTTTTAATTCAAGTAATTAGAACATATTTTGTGAGTCTTAGCCAACTGAGGAGGTAGTGAAATAAGACTTGATCTCATCCTTCTACACCTCTAAAAATTAAGAAAAAATGAAGAAATAATCTTGTAGGGTTTAGCTCTTGTGGATGCAGGGACTCTAAATATATCTTACCTAGGTAAGGAAACCTAGATATTACCCTGAAAAACTATTAAGTGTTTTCAGAAATGGATAAGATGAATTCAAAATAATCTGTATTGGTCTTCAGTAGAAAGTCAGATGATCAATTTCTGATTTAATTGTGGCCACAGATTTGAATCTGTGTTACATCTTCAGGGGAGAGTCATACAAAGGACAGTCATCAGCCGAGGGGAAGTAAAAGGAAAATCACTATCTGGCTAAATAGGAGGCTCTCTTATCTAATGCTTTCTTTTAAACATGGACTGGTTTTGTTGTTTGGTTTGGTGGTTTGTTTGGTTTCTTTTTCTTTCACATTTGGAGGTTCTAAAAGTGGATATTGAATAAATCAAACTTTTACAGAGAATTATTTTCTGAACATAGTGGTACGTTTGGAGCTTTTACTCTCCCTGAATGTTATGACAAGCTCTGTATATCAACTCTGTGAGGATGTTTACATGTAACTTAATATACTACATAATATCCTAGCAACTGGAAATGCTGCCTGTATGTGTTAAAAGCAAGTGTAGCTAGTTATGCAGTTAGATTTATATCTGGCATAGCCTGTGTGCTAGATTTTAACCGTTAGCAAGAAGTTTGATTCACAGGTTAGAAATATTAGTGACGCTAAATAATTTTATCTTGTTTGCTTTCACTTAGGTTATGTTTTTTAGAATGAACTAGAACGGGTATTTTTTTTTAAATGAACTAGAATGGGAAAACAGCTCATTTGTAGGTGGCCAAAAGGGAGAATCCTACTTTAATTTTTTTGCAAGTTCTTTTATGTTCCTGTTTTAACATTAGTTAACAGAAGAACCTTCTATACACCTGTTAATAAGTCTTAGCACAATCAAACAGTATTTAAAAATACTAAAAATCTATTCAAAGTTATCAGCATTAAATTTTCTAATTTTTATTTGGTCTGTATGTATTTGTCTTTTCATGTTTATAACTGGGGTGAATTTAATCACCTTTATGTAGTATAATAAAACACTAAAAATATCCTCTTCATCTTACATATCTTGGCCTCCCTCTTTACATTGCCATTAATGCAGGAGAAGAGAAGGCTTGTATGTGCTACACAGTAATTTGATTTTAGGCTCAGTGAGCCCTAAGTTATAATGAAAATGTAAGGAATTATCCTAAAATTAATTGCATTTATAGTGGAAGTGAGGGGTTTTGGTGTTTGTTTTTGTTGTTGTTTTTCTGGAATGTTTATGGTAGTAAACCACTGCATAATTTTCTAGCATGACATAAAACATTTTCAATTTTTTCTGTCACAGACAAGCTATCTTTTTGGCAGTTTTTTCCCGCAGATTTCTACATTCTTGTGTTGATGAGAACAAACTCTTTAGAATATTTCAAAGATACAGGAAATGTCTGGGAGATATGTTATGTTTTTCTTTGATTATGAATTCTGAATACAACAATTATAAAATATGTTGCAAATAATGATGCCATATAAAGATTGTCCTGTTAAGTCATCTCCCACCCTCAGTTGTTTTGTATATATATGGCAGGTCATTATAACACAAGCCAAGAAATGTTTGTTGCATAGGAAATGCTGTTAAGTGTAGGAGCTCTTAATACTTTGAGTATTTCTTGAGCATGAGAACTACATGTTTCAAATGATGATGATTTTTTATGATTGATCCTCAGTATTCCAAGGCCTCCTTAATTTTAAGATCTGATTTTTTGGAGTCCAGTTTGGGCATCTGACTCCAATGCTGTTTCCATTAGATCATTTGCCTCCTAAAAAATGAAATTCTTTTCTAGACAGTAATCAGAAAAAGGTTTGGTTGGCTTGTCGGGTTTCTGTGAGATCAGCTCTTAAAGTAAAACTTTTTTTTGCTAATTGGAGGCTTCAACAGAATAGGCATCATCTGATACTCGTTTTGCACAAGATGGATTCAGAACCCAAGTCTTAATGTCTGTGCAGTCTCAAGATGTGATACTTAAATTCTCAAGATGAGATCCTTAAGTTAAAGCAATTTACTTTCTTTTTTAAAAGCAATTACTTCTTTTTTTAAAAACTATTTTTTTATTTAATCTGGGTTTTCTTTTCTTTTTTTTTCTTTCACTAAACTTAAGTCTCAGCCGAGATTTTAAAATACAAGGTTAAGGTATTTTGCAGAATGTCAGAGGATGAAAGCAGAAATGTTCTTGTCTTCTTTACCACTCCTGCTACTGAGGTTAGAAGAAACTAAAACCAACATTGTTAGATTATAAATCTAAATGTTTGGTCACTAGAAGTTTAAAATATGGGTTTGGTTTTTGCATTTTGGTCTGTCATTCTGGTTTTAGTGAACGAAGTCAGCTGAGCAATTTTCCAGGTAAAATAAGCGGAGTATTGACTACTTCTAGATGCAGTATTATTTTTAAAAACAGCCTTTTCCCATTGCTGTTTCTCACAGCTTGAGATTGTATCTGAGAATATCTGAACCAGTTGTGTTTTGGTTCTAGATGCTTCATGATTGTGCATTTAGTTTAACTCTTTGGCAAAGGCAGGCTTGATGAGTGCTTTGTTACTATGACTAGTTTTGAAAGTACATAAAAGTTACATGTATTTAAAAGTCATGGAAAAGAACTGAGGTCTTGAGAAACTTTGTGGTAGATATGAAGTGTTCTCTATGGACACTGACAGACTTCCTCAAGCTTCCTCTTTCCCACATGTCTTTTATTACTGTGCTATGAAATAAATAGTTTTGTGCCTGTTTTGTAGGAAGTCAGTTGGTTTTGTCATATGGGGCAGTAAAGTGTTCTATATCCCTTGTGTAGTTGTGCTATGTTCTTGTGTGTCTTGTGTGGTACAAACAATTTTTCAGCAAGTGAATCGTTTGAAAACCTTGCATAATTTTTACAGGTATTCAGTGAGTTATGAAGTGATATTTCATTGCTAAGCAATTGAAATGGAAATATATTTTTAAAAAGAGCCTTGGACAATTTCAGAGGTGCAGTCATAATTGGATGTATTCTTTACCCCGCTCTTTCCCATCTGTCAGATTTGTAAACAAGGCATACTGTTGTATTGTCCAAATACCAGATATGGACATATCATATGTCTAATGTATGTAAATATTTTACCATATGAAGGAGGTCAACAACGGATAGCTGAAAACATTTCAGTGTTGTGATTGTAACCAATAAGGAGTGTTCTGTTCTGATTTTGTGTAGTCTTTTTGTAATACTAAAATCTTTCTATTCTTATAGAGTCTTCAGTACAGTTTCTCCTGTGTGTGACTGACTGTCCATTTGCAGTCATAGTATCTTTGGGTCTCAGATACAGCAGTTATAAAATATGTTGCGAGTAATGGTGCCATATAAAGACTTTACTGATAAGATTTTTGTCACTGTCCTGCTTTCTGAAAAAACATAAGTGGGAGATAAATATTCTTCTAAAAAATAGTGTGTAGTAGTATTTCAATATGTCATGACTTTCTGGAAAAGTCTTTGACTTTCTCGCCTTTCTTAACAAAACACTGTTGATAGATGAGTGATCATACATTTGGTGGTGGGCTATCTCATTTGCGTATAAAAATAGAAAAGCAGTTGGGTATCTTAAAACAATGTGATATATACCATAACTTATGATTTCCAAGTAAGTGAAAATTTCTGTATAAAACCACAAGTGTGAATAGCAGACGAAAGAACATGAAAACATAACATTTTCTATAATATCTGGAATTAAAAATTGTTTTGGCCGCTATAGGACTAAGCTGTAGCTGTGCCACCTCATGAAAAATGGTTCTATCTTTTGGAATAGTCTTGGGAGAATTTTTCTTAGTTTTGGATTGCCATAGAAATGAATTGCACATCCTTTCTTTTTGAAGTTCTTTATTTCTCAACCATTTTGAGATAGCTTTTTCCTTTTCTTATATGTAAAAATGTTTATGAGAGATGTGAATGTCACTTCATTTTTCATTTTTAAAAAATTATAAGTTAGCACAGAAAAGGCAAAGATAAAATTTTCACTGAACTGATATTTAGAAATTGTTCTTTCACTAGAGTACATGACAATTTTTAGTTTGTTTTATTTAGGTAACATTTTTCATGTTTACTTCACCAATTTGTTGCTTAGCCTCTTCCTATTTTAGTCACTTTAAATTCTATGTACTCCCAAGTGAATATTCTATAATATACTTAGGAGTTGTGCTCTTCTCCCTTCAAAGCTGAAAGACTTTCACAAATTTTAGATGCTCTTATATGCAGGATAACCCTTTTTCTGTTAACACACCTGGTTTTAGTTGGTAAACAAAAAGTTGCACCGTATATTGTGAATTAGTTTTGCAGCCTCTAATTTACATTTCTGTTACCTACCTGCTGGCATTACCTTGACAGGTATTGAAAAAGGAAGTGAAAAAAGAATATGCCTGTTCTAGAACTCACTTGGCATGTTGAGAAATTGGTGGCACTGTAGTATCTCTGTCGTTGAACTGGGAAAAGGTTGGATTAGCACATTTCTCTTTTATATCTGCCTGCTTTTTACTATTGTTCAGGGACAACACTCTTGGTCTTTTAAATTTTTTTAATGTTTTAAATTTGTGTTGGTACTTGATAGAACATTATATATGTGTTTTACTGAGCAGTGCAGTATGTGTGCAAATTTCCTTTAACTGTTTTCCCGTACTTTTTTGCTTTTAATAGAAGCTGTGGTAAATAACAATTACTATGTTAATATAGCAAAATACGTATCTATTTTTATAGATTTTACAGATTTCAAATACTAGTTTAAAAATCTGTCCAAGCTTAGGTAAATTTGTTTTCTGACACAACAGAATTTGGCCAGGTTTGAGTCGATGAAATATTGATGGACTTCCTTAGGAAAAGGCTATTACATAACAAGTTCATTGAATCTTTGTACTTCTGTGTACACAAGCACTTTTTGTTGCTTTGATGACAGTAGCTGAGCAGGTACAGAATAATAAATATTCTGACTTTGCTGTTTAGAATTATTCACTTGTATTTTTATTCGATTTTATATTTTTATTACAGAGCCCCCTTTCCAAGCCAGATTTTCCTGACGAAATCTTTGACTTGCATAATGCTGATAAGTTCCAGCTAAGATTCCAGGTGTAAGATAGCATGTCCAGGGGGACTTCTAGTGCTGTCATCTCCAAATTTCACCAACAGTTTTCCATGGATGTTTGGAAGTCCTGCTTTAGTTAACATGTATAGATACTAGTAGTGAGGTGCCAGTACTTTGAGTTTTTAGTAAGCTTGTATTTGCCACCATCAAAGGGCTTACACTATTGGCTACATTGTGAGTGGGGAGGTTTATGAAACTGTTGGAGGCTTTCAGCCTTAGCTCCAGTTGGTATTGCTAGTATATATGTGAGATTAACAATTAAAATGTAATTTCGTTAGATAAAAATGGAATAAAATATTTTTTTAAATTTAAATTCAGTTCATTTTTTCTTAATATTTCCGTATAATTAGTGATGCCAAGAGGTGAGGTCCTGATTTGTTTGTCATCATGCAAAGCACTGTTTACCTATAATTAATATGTATTTAGGGAATGAAACATAAAAACTGAAAGATCACGCCTACTGAGAATTTTGTCTTACTCCATATTTTAAAGCACCATTATGGTCATCAGCAAAATCTTCTTCATAAGTAGTGCCAGCGTGCTAAGGACCCAATGATCCAGTGGACACTGGTATTTTATATTTTTCAGGAGCACAGTGGAGCTGAGGTGATCCTGCCAACTTCCTCTACGTTTTCTGGGACCATGAAAGAACTGGCAACCCTGCTTTTTAACACTGCCATATTTTTAGCTCTTATCTGTAAACTATTGGTCAAATCCCAAGATTAGAGACTAATTTGTGAGACACTTTTAAGAAGTTAAACTTTGTGGCATTTCAGGCACTGAGAGTTTTGATTTGCTATTGTACTTGCATCAATTGCACATATTTTTAATATTTGAATACGAGCAGGGAAGCGTTAAGACTCAAGATTGAAAAATCAGTTAACTAGTATAGTTCCCTTTCAAAAGAACTGTTCACATAATGAAATTAATGTATTTTTCTGTACAAACAATGGCCTGAAATTGTAAATAAATATTGAAGTTATTTTATATCTTATGCATTTGATATTAACTTTACTTAAATACTTACCACAGATAGCTGCCATTTTAAATACCTTATATCATTTTAATATATGATATAAGATCACCTTCTTTTTTAAGATTCATGCAGTTGAATTTTTCTCACTTTTTATCTAATATTTTTGGTTTCATTAAGATAACTGATTTTGCACAACTGCATTTATAATCCATTCTTGTTTGACTAATGAAAACCTTTCATGTGCTTTCAGTAGGAGCTAGATTCTTCTGCTTGTGGCATAGCATTATCATCTTGCACTGAGTATGAACTGCAGCGTTAATAAAGCAATGACAGCTTTAATGTTGATGGTTTGGGATTTTACCAGACAATTATGGTCATTTTGTTGCAAATAAGATAAAAAGATACTTGAACAAAAAGCCCTACATAATCTGCTGGTATTTTTTTTTAAGATAATATGACTTGCATGTTGGAATAAATAGGAGTAAGGACAGTAGTCTCTCCCCTCGTACTCTCCCCACACCCCTTGTTCAAAACCTTGACCTAATGAAAGGAGACAGTGGGTTGGTTATTAGAGACCCTGATTTTATGGAAGCATTGGCTGAGATTTCTGGCTTGATTTCACAAAGGACCTTAATGTATATTTGTGTAGTTTCAAGTGCTAGCATGCTGTGTTTAGAATTTTGCACTTTCAATAATCATTGATAATATACTTTTTCCTTTACACTTATCCAACTTTTTCCAGTAAGCACCCTTTCATACAGTCTTATTCTTAGATGCAGATGCATGTGCTCTGTCTTGCATTCTTTCATACACACAAGGATGCATGCAGTTTGGATTTAGAGTTAGATGTATTATATTGATCAGATATGTTAATATCGTTCATTTGATACATAAATCTTTGCTGTTGTAGTGGCTCATTTTATGAACTTATATTAATGATTTTTCTTCAAATAGTAAATCATTTTTCAACACTAAAAACATGGGCATACATTCACATATTTAGCAATTACAAACTCCAGTATAAAAGTAAAATCTAATCTTTTCCTGTTTTTAAATGATACACATACACAGGAAGATCATGAATCTTTAAATTATCAGATGGTATTTTCTTACACACTTGCTTTATGGTTTTGGTTAAAATATGCATATTTAGTATGTACTTATTTACAAAAGCACAGGCAGGTTAGTGTTTTTCTTCATGCGTAATTTTCATCCTTGCTAACTGACTTGTAATACTATGTAGATATACCTCTAAAAGGAGTCTTCAGTAATTACAAAACCTAGGATGTTATTGGTTCATACTTTTAAGATAATTGTTAATTGTACTTGGAAGTGAGGACACAAGTATTGCATCAGAGCTTCCACTCTGAAAATTAATTTACAGAAACAAGATGATGCAGGACAAATCATGAAATGAAAAGTAATTTTTTAGTTAAATCATATATCAAAACTATAGTTTGAACAGTATTGGTTCTGCAGAATAAGTTGTATCCAATCCAGACTAGCAATTAAATAGTGGTAAAGGCCACTTACTATCAGCATAGTCTCAGATCACTTCAAAAATTAGCTTAAAAGTTTTAATCTTCTGGGGTAGATGCTGTCTGCTTATTTATAAAGTGAATGGAATACAGGTGCAATGCCATTTGAAAAAACTTGCAATTGAATCCCACTGGAGACTCTCAGCAGATGTTACAATGCTTAAAATAGGAAAATATTGGTTTTCTATAGAGGCAGAGAATTAAATACAAAACTTGTTCTGGTAATATTAATATTGTGTTATTACCCTATTGATGATTAGATGTTCCTGTTTTGTTAGATGGCTGAAGAAAAGTGTAGAAAATCAAAGCATAAAGGGAGTGATGAACTCTTCCTATAGCCAAGGTCACAGTGGCAATAGAACTGCTGTTTTATAGAAGAAGGAGAACAGATGTAGGAGATGTGTGCAATATGATTTCAAATATCTCTGAAGGAAGAGGAAGGCATAGTACTGATGATTTTGTAGAGTAGCCCTCTTTTCGGTTCCCTCCCCATACACTGCCACTAGTCTGTCTGTCTTTCTGAAGCAATCTGTATTTTCTGTGTAGATTCTGCAGTGTTTTTTAAGAACTTACCAAATTCTACCAGTGAATAAGAGATTGAAGTGTTTAAGACCCTACTTGCCTGCAGAGTTGCAAAGCAAGACTTGAAGTTTTGAAATGGAACTAAAGTTTACAACAGGGGAAGAAAAAAATTGTAATTTCAGGAACTCATATGTAGAAATTTTAAATACATCTGTGTTGCTATTAAGGCTGCCTGGACATGAAACTTGCCAGGAGCCTCTGTTTTGGGAGAATCATGGAATCATAGAATATCCTGAGTTGGAAGGTATGTTGAAGGTATAAAGAATCATCAAAGTCCAGCTCCTGGCCCTGCACAGCATCATCCCCAAGAGTCACACAGTGTGTCTGAGTGTTGTCCAAACTCTTTTTGAGCTCTGTCAGATTGGTGTTGCGACTACTTCCTTGGGGAGTTTGTTCCAGTGCCCAAACACCCTCTGGGTGAAGAACCTTTTCCAAATATCCAACCTAAACCTCCCCTGACACTGCTTCAGGCCATTCTCTGGGGTCCTGTCACTGATCACCCCAGAGAAGAAATCAGTATTTGCCTCTCCTTCTCCTTTGGAAGCTTTTTAATAGCTTTATACCTTTCTTACATTGTGGTGCCCAAAACTGCACAAGGGCTCAAGGTGAGGTCATAGTAGCACTGAGCAAAGTGGGGCAAACCCCGCCTTCAGCTGTCTGGTATTGCTGTGTGGATGGCCCTCCTGGCTGCCAGGGCACTGCTGACTCATTCAACTTTCTATCAAGCAGGACCTCCAGGTCCCTTCAGTGGCACTGCTTTCCAGTCTCTCCTTCCCCAATCTGTATCTCATCCAGGGTTACCACATCCCAGGTGCAGAATCTGGCACTTGTTTTTGCTAATCTTCATATGTTTGGTGATTGTCCAGCCCTCTAATTTGTCAAGGTCTCTCTGCAGGGCTTTATCCTTTTGAGACCTGCATCCAAGTAATTTATGAGGATGTTAAAGAGCACTGGCCCAAAGATGGAGCCCTGTGGAACCCCACTAGTGACAGGTTGCCCATCTGATGTCACCACATCCACTATTACCCATTCATCCTGACCCATGAGCCAGTTGCTCGCCTATGACATGATGTGTTTATTCAGCTGTGTGCTGGATATTTTGACCAGAAAGATCCTGTGAGAGACAGTATTGAAAACTTTATTGAAATTCAAAAAGATTACACCAGCTGGCTTCTCTTGATCACCTTGATGATTCCCTTGTCCTAGAAGGAAATCAGGTTAGATAAGCAGGACTCTCCTGTCATGAAACCATGCTGGCTCTTACCAATAGCTGTTTTCCTTCAGGTGTTTTTCAATACCTCTTAGAGCAGTCTTCATAATTTTGCCAGTCACTGAAGTGAGATTGACAAGCCTGTAGTTGCCAGGGTCATCCTTCTTGCCCTTCTTGAAAATTGAGACATTTGCCAGGTTCTGGTCAATTGGGACCACTCTGGGTTCAAAAGACTGTTCAAAAGTCATTGAGAGAGGCCTCACAATGACATCTGCTAACTCTTTGAGTATTCTCAAATGAATCCCATCAGGCCCCTTGGGCTTATAAGGATCCAGCTGGAACAGCAAATCCTGCACAAGTTCAGGATTGACTGGGAGTCTGTCATTCTCACAGCCTTACAGCTCGGGACACTGGGCTGCTCTTAGTCTGTCATATGTACAGAGGGCAGAGGCAAAGCAAGCATTAATCCTCTGCCTTGTCCATGTCTCTGTTTGTGAGGTGACCATCCTCATTCAGCATTATTTCTGCATTGCTATTTCTTATTAATGTATTTTAAAAAAATCTTTGTATTGTCCCCTGCTGTACTGGCCAGCTTCAATTGGATGAGCCAGTACCTTGATTCATTATTTTTGTGATACTGTATATCTCAATTTTTTGTAGGCATCCCTACTTTCACTGTAAAATCATCATTGTACGATTGCTATGATATCTTTTCTGTTGATTTCTTTTGATATCTATTTCTATTGATATATTTTTATGAAGAAGACTTCTGCATGTAATTGTTGACACTTTGACAATTACATATATCTATTTTCTTTTTATAATGGTTGTTAAAAATTGTGGTCACTTGATAAGCAACAAGAGAGAAAATCAGTGCATCAGTGGTGAAAAATTCTAGAGATAAATTCAACAAAGTCAAAAGTTTGAATTGTGAACCCAGTGCAGCATAATTATTTCATTTCTGTAATTGAGAAAAACTTACAGCGTCAAAGTATTTTGTATATGACCTCTGAATACTTAATCCCATTTTCATTAATTATACCTGAGATTAAAATTAAATTTTATTGTAAGAAAATTTCTGAATGTTTCACTAGAAATGCTGAATAATTTTATGCTGATTTTGTATTCTGGAGTGACGACAGAGGTTGTAAAGGGTCCTGCCTTCTTTGGCTGACTCATTGTGGTTTCATCTATTAAATCTTTGGTATGTTGAAGGTATACTTCACTTTGCCTTGGCCAGTGATAATTTCTGAGAATTTATTTTGATTTGATAGCAATATGTTAATGGTCTCTGGAAGCTCTGTGATTAGCTAGTGCAATAAAACCATGTTAAAATGTATTTTAATACTAAAGGCCTAATTAATGAATGCATTTTTTCTCATTTTTGGGAAAGTACTTGATAAATTGAATGTTAGCATTTTTATCTAGGTATATCACTCTATCTTACTTTTCCAGCTTTGGCCTTTCAGAGGAAATACTTGGTTTAGGTGTTTAAATGATCACATATTTTGAGCTAAATTACTGTAGTCTTCTCTCATATTTACAGAAATGAAGATGTGGGTTGGAACATGCTTGTCTTAATCACAGTAATATACCATGGAAGTGGTAGTCAGATAAGTGAAACAGGATTTCTGTCTCTTAATTTTAAAATTTTATCTAGGTTTATCTGGGGTAAACCATGAAACTTGTGCTTGATCCATTCACTCTAAGTTCTCATCTAGAATACTTTTTCTTTTTACCCAGTAGTTGTTACTGTTGTCTTGGATCTTGCTGCAGTCATTTAATCCTCTATAAAAACAAGATGGAAGTTATCACTTGAGGCTATCATAAAATAGCCGAAATACCTTCTGCTTCAGGAGTTACTAGAGAAGTAATATAGGAACATTTGTTTTAAAATGAGCTATCTTAGGTTTTAAAAACTAAAATATTGTGACTTTTGCCATTTGCTTTTGTTTTTTGCTATCTTAACTGCTTTCAAGACTTACAGCTCTTCTCTGTTGAGTTATTGTGGGCCTTTTGCTTAACTCCTGGAAGGTAAAAGCCCCAAACAAACAAAACTAAGCTTTCCCACACTTCTTTTAATCCAAATATGTCTCTACAAGTCAAGTCTGGTTTATTTTAGTTTTGAGTCTGTGATGTGTATTTAGGAAGAGTGAATTATGTGTGGGGATTTTTTTCAGGAGGCTTTATTTTGGCTGCCACACTTGGTCAGCTGCTTGACACTTGTGGGGAAAAAAGTACTGCTAGAGAGACAAGTAGCTTAAAACCATTTCAAAAGGGTTGGATACTAGGCTGATGACCTTCAGTTTGACTCTTTATGTGGTGTAAAGTCAGGGTAGAGGGTTGTGTCATCAGGATACATGCCTATAGTTTTTAAAAGAGAGGTGTCTGCATTTCATAGTAAAAAGAATCTATTGGTACCTAGATTTAGTAAATTGCAATAACAAGTTAGATGGGTTTAAGAGTGTGAAATGCCATATGTTAGTGTGTGGTGTGACCTTAGAAGTGCAAGCAGGAGCCTTGAGAATTTTGTATTTGCTTTTAACTCTTCCCACAAACATATGTTCTTGTCGTTTAAGCTGGCTGTCCGTGCGAAACTCACTTGCACAAAGTTTATATTTAATTTGTTAAAACTGGCAACTCCTTGTATGTAACAGAGGATGTCTTTTTCCCAGTGAAGCTTCATTATCTTGAGAGAATTAAATTCTTCTGTTTTCTTGTTTTGGAAGAACTACAGCATTTATATTTCACAGTGTGAAACACTGGGTGTGTAGTGCACTGGATGACCACATAGTAACAATATTTAGAGAAATTTTCACAGTAAAATTAACTTCTGAGTGTCTTTAGAACAGTCTAAATAAGAAATATTTCCAGTGGGATTTCATATGACTTTTTTTTCCCTATTGAACTATCAGTAGGCGTGACAAAAGCTCATCTGCAGTATGCGTTCGTGTTTCTAAGTGTTTATATGTTGCTTATTTTACATATCACAGCGAGAGAAGGTTTGGCATGATTTCAAGCTGCAGAAAAAAATCTTTATGTTAAACAAAAGACCACTTTCAATGATGTCTCTCTAGCACTTGAAAAAGGTTGTCTTGAAGCACTTCTGTGGCTTTTATACCTTGGGGGTATGTCAATTAATACAGTAGCTGTGCCTTCAAAATCTTGCGTAATTAAAATTTAGCTTTGTTCTTGGTGTAAAAATTTGTTCAGTGTTGAAAAACAAAATCTGTTTTACAGGTATATTTTTTCTGAGATATTAAAATTTTTTTTTCATTCAGAATCAGCAATGATTGCTGCTAACAAATGAAAGGGCTCATTCAAAATGCTTTGGTTTTATTTCCTGAATTAACTAATATTGACAAGGTTGTCCTTCAGAGGGTTGTAATACAGTATTTAATGATTGACTCTAGTTTTCTTTAATAACCTCTGTAAAAAGATAATTATCTTACATATAATCATTGGCTGATACACTTAACAGCCTATCTATGGTTCATTCTTTGCAATTACTCATACTTTGAGTATGAGTAGCCTAGAGATGTAAAGAACTCCAAGCTTTTCTTGACAAGTATTGTTAATAGTTGAAGGTATTCTAAATTTTCCCATTCTACACTGACAATGCCCTTGAATATAGACAGGAATTACATATTCTAGGATGTGTGAGCATTCAGTCTCAAATAACCAAATGGTTGTTTGGTACTTGAGCTTTCCCATGACTGTCCAAATTAATAACAAGCAGTTGGATGTTGTGCATGGGTACCAAATTGTGACAATCGAAAAGTTATTTAAATGCCACATAAACCAATTAAGAAGATATAAGTACTTTTTAGTTTCAAGAAAGAATTTGTGATAACATTTAATACTATATAATAATTAAATTTTCACAGCATTTGAAGTATAAGCTACTTCAGCTTGAACTCCAGCATGGTCAATTTTTATCTACTAATGATAGACTGATAATCCAAATTTACAATGTAATAGAATATTGAATTTGGTTTTAGTGAGCAGAATTTGGTCTCTTAGCTTCTTCTTAGTTTTTGTGACTAATAAAAAAAATAGAGGAGCAAGAACTCTTGAGGCCTTCAGCTTTATTGTGATGTATGTGCAGTAAAGTTATAAAAAAAAAGGCAAAATTAAGGGTAACCTATGTTAAGTAAAATACAGCCATTAGAAGCTGAAACCACCACAGTTTAAATTTTGATGAAACAGCAGCATACTGTTTATTTTAGATTAACATGCTTTCCTGTCTTACTATGCTTTCTTAAAAATGAAATTGTTGAATTGTAATAAAAATGTACTTTAGTTCACCATGTTTCTATCAGCTTCCAGGCATATTATCATTATCTCCTGTGTAAAAATTTTTCATTTATATTACCATTGAACTTGAGATAGTTGAAGTTGTCTAAATGCTTATCAACTTTTGAAAAGTCCATATATTCAGCTTTTGTTCAAGTCAATTTTTAAAAATTCATTTAAATTTTCTACCAGTGAGGAAAGCTGAATGTAAGTTGCCACAATTGAAACTATAATTTTCAGGTATCTGAGTTGGATATATCTTTGAAACTTCAGACAAGAAAGCCAAATAGTCTTCTGCTTATCATCTCACTTAAACAGCACCCTCCAATCAAAAACTAGCTAAATAACAGGTTCTCCACAGCATCCAACAAGTGGGATGGCTTCCAGGGTTAGTGTAATGTGAATTGTAGACAGTTTCTTATCTGTTTAGTAGTATATAAGTAGCCGCTAGCTATCACTAGAAACCAAATAAAACAGTCAAAAAAACCCCAGAACGACAAAACCAACAAACAAATGGTTTCTGAATCCTTACATTATACAGCAATTTTTTTTATATAGCCATGGGTTTGTGCTTCTTAAAGCTTGATCATTTCCTAAACCCTGTAAAAAAAACCTGTGAAAAGTCCTGCGTAGTGGTATGCTAAGTTTAGAGTGGAGTTCTAGCTCTGATTTCTTACCTTTTTATAGACATTTTTAAATTTTTCTTAGTTGCAAATTTAATAGGGATGAAGTATTTTGCATATACTTTGACAGGCAGTTTCTATCTTGTTGGTGCAGCAGAGGAGGACTGTGTCACCAAGCCCTGACTTACACAAGGTTTTCCTTACAAGAGTTTAAAGTTCTTACTCTTACCACCCTGACAGTCTGTATCTCAAACTGGATTTGGGGCTAGGCAGCATCTCTTCTTTATAGTGGGCAGCTTCTCTATTTACTTTATAGTTGTACCTACTTCAGTTAGACTTTGGTTTATTCCTATAGTTTGTTCTGCACTGTGCATACTTGCATATACTTTCTCTCTCTGAAATTTGTTACTGAGTGCAGTCTTGTTCTGTACCAAAGCAGGAGATGAAAGCTTTGTGGTCTAACAATGAATAGAGGTAATAAATGTTACAAAGTTCTCTCTTGTGTACGCATATAATAGCTACATTACGGATGCACCTGGGTTCTTGATTTTGTTACTGGAATAGTTTTTTAAACTGAAATTTAAGCCCTTCTTACTGTGAAAAGCAACCGTTATATGACTAGCATGTTGTAGTAGAACAAAAAAGCAACTTTTGTTTTACTTTCAGGCTCCAACTGAATGTCTCATTTGCCAGTGTTTAGAAAGTATTATTGTGGAGGAGAATAAGAGTGTTAGTGTTTGCTTTCTCCCAGATTTTCAGTATATAGTCTAGTGGTAAAAAACTTAAAAATATATAATCGCTAGTATTTCCAACTCAATACAGAAAACTACCATGTGGTGTAATAGTAAAGGGAAGATTACTATGAATATATCTTTAAAAACATATATTTGCAACGTTATTATAAATCTAGTTCTGCATTGTGCAGAACTAGATTTATAGGATGCCTTTTTATATAAGGTGGTAAAATAAAACTGCCTTTAAAATAAATGATTGTCAAGTCATAGGCTTTTTTTTCTAAGGTGGATTGTAAATGAACACTCTGGTTATGCATCTTGGATTCTGGAAGAATAGGTTCGTTTTTTTGTTGTTTTTCATGTGGATTTTTGCTTTCAAAACAGCAGGTGTTTGAAGACTCCCTCCTACTGTACAAGTTTCTCCTTTTAACTAAAGATAACTAAATTGTCTAATTTAGTTTTAGTTATTTATACAATAAAGACAATTTAATTTTGTAATGAAACTTAATTTTCTAAGACGATTTAGTTTAAAAGTTTTACTATACTGGCTTTCCAAAAGCATATGAAATTACACACATATGTGTGTGTTTATATATATAAAAGTTGGAGTTTCTTTGCAAGATTTTGAATATTTTTACACTTGGATCTTTGGAATTTTCATTGGCTATTCACAAAGTGAACCATTTTCTATTCAGTTACATTTTGGTTTTGGAGAACTTAAGTGCTGCAAATAACTCCACAATAGTTTCTCTCCCTTTCTTCTATTCGCGTGTGTAAGAGCTGTGAGACTAAATAATTTGTAATGTATGTGGACCTCGTCTTCTATAAATTGTTGTCTTCTGTTTTGGTTTTATTAATTGAGACATGGGAAATAGTGCACAACTGTTCTTCTTTATTACTGAAGTACAAACCAAACGAAGAAAGAAAATGAGCATGATTAAAAAAATGCTTCAAATACACTTGTTTCTTGTGCTTCTTGAGCTGTACCTCCTTTTTAAAAATTAGGTGAATGCACTTGAACTGCATGACTGTGAATATTTGCATTCTAGTATTTACTGAATTTCAGTTAATCAATCTCACTCTCGGGAGCAATGCTTTGGATGTGAAGTCATTAATGCAATGCAGGAGTTAAGGAATTCAAATAAAATATGACTTGATGAATACCAGCCTACAGACTGTCAGTTGTGTTTTGATAGGTTACTTAACCTCGGATTGTGATTTTGAGAATGATCATTTAGGACAGTTCTAACAAAATAGCAGTTACACACAGCATGGTGCTACTTTCTTCAAGTTCTTGATTTGATTCTTCCTTCTGTCCTTCATGTCCAGTGTATGTTCTTAGGGAATGAACAATGTGTGTTCACGTCCCCTGTCTGATGTTAATTTTTCTTGGTGAACCAGAGTCCAAGTGTGAATTTTAGAATTAAATAAAACAACCTACATTATGCTTAAGTCCTCAGTGTAGATATTGACTCTTCCTAGAGGTAGAACTTCTTTAAATGTGCCCCTGTGAAGGTGGCCTAAAATTTCGGATAACTTGCTGTCGGGGTTTTTTTTTTGTTCAAAATCATTTTTTTAACATTTAAAAACCCGTTGCTCCCCATTGCACTGAGTATCATATGCTGGAGTACAAACAACTCTAAAGTCTTTCTTAAATTGAACATTTTAGTAGTGAAAAAATAAAAATAACTATAGACTGCATATCTCTTCTACTCTTCAGATTTTTCTCTCAATTTTAGATAAATATTACCAAAGAGGTAAGCAGTCATCTATTTCAAAGTAATAGATGCCAGTTAATAAAATAAAGATATGTTCACTTCTGCAAAACCATGCTTAGTATATAAAAATTAAATAAAATCACCTCTTTTAAATATTTTTAGGTTTGATCTGTGCTGTGATATATTATGAAGTATTATTTCATGCTGTGAAAGTACATGATAAAGTACACTGCATAACCAAAAAAGCACATATTCACTCCTTTGTATAACAGTGGGAAATATGAAAAAATATACCAAAATTGTTAGATAACATAATCATTCTGATAATATTTATGTATCTTTTTCTGTGTATTCTTTATAAGATAAAAGGAATAGATTACTTTAATTTTTAATGAATAAAATTCATTCTAATAAAAATAAGACCATCAATCTCTTGTAAAATGATGGAACGGATATATAACCCTACAACATGTAGAAGGAAATTCTTTTTATGGCTATGTGTAGAAGAGAGAAATTTTAGGGGAAAAGTTGAAAATGTATTATTGCCATAAAATATATAAATATATTATTTTTATGGCATTCTAGCTTGTTCATTGGAGCAACAGATATAATTTCTTTACAGAACTCTTTTTCCTGTTGTCTGTTAGATCACATTAATTGTATTTGGAATAAATAATTGAGTACCCAAATGTTTTAATTCCTCTTTGCCAAGTGTAGTAGCTGTAGTACAGTGGTGCTTGTAAGTTAAAATGCATATTTTGCATGCACTGAAAGATTTGCATTCCTTGATACTTTTATCTTAAATTTATATCTGCTTTAATGTTGAGGAAAATACCTGAGAAAAATGGTGCAACCCCAGACACTTATGTTATGTTTCGTGGTTCTCTTGTCATTAAATTTCTTCAGACTACTATATTAAATTGGATCTGAAGCCAGTTTAAATATTTTTACATTTTCTTAGAAGTACTTGGATTATTTCTATAATGCGTAACCATTTCTGACATAGTACATCAATTTTGTGCACTTAGTAAAATACTTGACACTGGATAGTGTGCCATAGACATCCATCTTCATCAACTTCATCTGCATTTTAAATATTAGGAATATATTCTAAATTTTCTAGAGAAGAAGTCTAGATATGAGCATTTCTGCATTAATCTAGAGTACTATATATTTTCAATGTGTTTACAGAAGATCTAAGGTAAAGGCTGAGGAGGAGGCACTGGTCGTAATACTGAGCTGTTACTATATACCTTAAATGCATATATAATATATCTGCTCATACCTAACCTAAACTATTACATATATGTCATCATACCTAAAACTAAAAATTTGCATGTTATTTTCTACTTTTGAGGAGGCCTTTGTCTTTCTTGTCAACACCTTTCTTGTCCAAAAGCTGCTGCTGGAAGAAATTTCCAGCCTTAGAATTTGATCCATTCCGTTAAATACAGCAATCTATATGTTTTCATTTTACCTCCATGCTTTGCTAAAAAATAAGTACAGTCACATAATTTTATCTGTTTTCTTGATATGCAAATTATAATTTTTCTGAATATTTTCCTTGTCTCATGACTAGCTCAGTTTGTATTGCTTTTAATTTTTTTTTAAACTTTTTTACTTAATGGTTGAACATTTTCCATCTCTTGCAAAGTTTTGAAATTTGAAGAAGCATCTAATGAAGTTACTGATTGCGTATTTGAAAAGATTTACAGAACCAAAATACATGCACACATACATGTGTAAAAATATTTGTGATTCACTTTTGAAAAAGATTATTTTCTGCTTTTTAGTTCTCAGATTGTTTTCATGAAGACTATTTGGATTTGTTTAGACTCTAAAATACAATCTGTGCTTTCATTCATAAGTCTAGTTGGAGTATAACTAGTACTGAGAAGAAAATCCCTGTTGTAACATTCTATAGCTATTAAATTTTTCACCTTAAAGATTTGACGGTTCATGTAGTAATCAATAAGTATGCAGTGCTTTTCTTCATTTACCAAAAAACTTAACTTTGAAACAATAAAATTTCTGTATTTTGCTTTTCTGCAAAATTGTATTAAAATTATTTTGAACAACCACTTTAGTTTTTTGTACTGATATATTACAAAAATAAACTAAAATCAAAAGCCCTTCAACTAAATCAAAGGTTCCAAAGCACATATTTAAAGCTCTATGCACTTCACAGTACAAATATTCTTTAGAGTGTGTTTAGTGTTTAATTGTTACATAAGAATCAAGATCGCAGGTGCAAATCTAAAAGCTGTTCTATTTCCCAGTTTTGTCAAGGATATATTGTAGGACTTCTTCTATTAAAAGATCATCTTCCATTGTGGAATGTAATTTTACCTTGAAGTCCTCCCATGGCAGCTCTGTTTTAATTTCTCTTCCATTTACTTGGATATATCTTCTACATTTAGTGGATGAACAGTTACTAAGATGAAAAAATCAAATGCCTTTGGCAGCATTTGTCTAAATCAAGAATGCATTGGGCATTAAAAAAG
Source organism: Machaerirhynchus nigripectus (assembly GCA_013397975.1). Lineage (NCBI taxonomy): Eukaryota > Metazoa > Chordata > Aves > Passeriformes > Dicruridae > Machaerirhynchus > Machaerirhynchus nigripectus. Next base: position 1,436,445 of record VZRQ01004857.1, on the reverse strand, counting down.
TGTCCATTTATCTCTAGCAAGAATATAAAAACAAAGGTGGCATTTCTTCTAACAACTGAACACAACACAATTAGAGTTTTTCTGGTATTCACTAGTTTTCAAAATGAGCTGCAAAGCATATTAGTCCATACATTCCTAAAACCTTAGCTCTTTAGAAATGAGGGAACTAGTTCAAACCAGATAGGCTTGTCAAAGAAAAGCCAGCATATGAGGTCTTATAGTCATTACATAGGCAAAAAAAGCAGATACTTCAGTTTCAGAAATCTGCAGAGCAGTGACATGGCATTCCATTCAATTTTTTACCAGATATCACAGACTGGAAATGTGAGCTTTGGCTGATACTGCTGGGAAGGAGAGTGCGTCAGGCAGCTGTAATTCCCATCCTGTAAAGGTACTGATACTTAAAGTCTCTGTAGTCCAAATTGGTACACAAAAATACTAAAATGTTGAATTTGGACCTTAGATATACTTTTCAAATTTCTGCCAACTATTCTTAGGTGTTCTGGGGATACATTTACAATTTTTTGCTCTTTAGGTAAGAATAAGGAGAACCTACCCCTTACTTTGGAGTTGTTTGCAGGTTGCTTCCTGAAACACTGTGGAATGCAGTTCTAGTGCTTTTGTAGTATTTGACTAGAAAAATAGGTTTCTGAAGTCAATGGCATCCAATTGTTTTAAACTAGGCCAAAGTTTTATTATATGTACTTGTAAGTTTGGATGCTCTAAAATCAAGTTTTGGAGCATTTCGAGCCTCATTGAATCTTAAAAAAAAAAACAAAACTGGTTTTAGTGTGATTTTTAAAAGTGTGGTGTTTCTGAAAGGTATTTCAGTGCAGGGTGAGCTGCAGACAGTTGTTCCAGTGCATTCATTGACTGTATTTTACCAGCACCAGGTTTGTCTGCAGTACAAAAACTAAATTCATTTGTGGAATAAGATTTTTTTTTTTTGTGGTATGTCCTTAAGGAATCATAAAGCCTAGAGAGTAACTGACATTAACGTGACTCCATGTACTGTAAAACCCATTCCGTTTTATATATTTTCAGGGAGTATGGAGTGGCACAGGAAGGAAATGCCATATCGCTGGAAAGTTGCTCTAATTCAGCACAGGAATCTTGTGAGAAATTACTTCTAATATTACATCATCCTATTCTGTTTTTCACAGTTTACAGTCTAATTTCTTCATTTTTTTATGCCACTTTTGTTCATATCAGTAACCACTTTAAAATACATTTAGCAGATTAAATAGGCTTTCATGAGTGTTAGTGCACATCTGATAGCATGATAGTTTAGTACTATATATTTTGCCATATTGCATTATACGAAGGCTTATGGGTGTGTTAATAAAATTATTTTTCCTTTTTAATAAGGCCTGCTATTTTTTAATGCTACATTTCACTGGCTAACATGACATTCAACAAACAAAAATAAGTCTCAGCTGCTTCCACTCTATTGAATATTTCTGACAATACTATAAGCAGCACTTTAGAAGGGGAAAAAAATCAGTGTTCTTGCAAAAAAAAAAAAAACCCAAAAAAAA
>VZRQ01004857.1:1350578-1434868 GCA_013397975.1 Machaerirhynchus nigripectus | reverse complement strand
AAAAAAAAAAAACCCAAAACAAAAAACCCAAACCAAGGAAAGGGAAAGAAAAAAGGCAATTGGATATTTACTTCAATTATATAACAAAATTTTAAAATTTTGATTTTGTTTTGCTTGAGCTTGCTACATTTCTCTAATTTATGATTGCTTTCCAAACACTGTAGCTCAAAGGAAAGTACTTCCCTTTTTTCTTACTCTATAATGTCAATTATAGATTTTTTTTCTTTTTTTTTTATACTTATTGACTTAAGGTCAGGAGTGACACTAACAAAATTCATATTTTCCAGTATAATAGCAATTTCATCTGTAAAACTACTCAAAGCACGAAAAATTATTAAGATTAGATTTTCATCATAGATTTAGAAAAATATATATGTAATAAAAAGATTATCTTTTAATTAGGGAACTGTTTTATGCTCCTGGTTTTGGAGGTTTTTTTAGGTAGCTAGCGTTTGTAGATGACTCATTAATAAGAAGGAGCATGAAGAACTGTGGCCAGCTTTATGAACTGCTTTTGAACTCTGTGCCAAATCATAAATGCGATGTCAGATGGAAGATGTCAGAGCATTTTTTTTCTCCTATCTGTAATCCCCAGAAATAGATTATTTTCTGTTTGGGAAGCATAAGCCTGTATTTTTTCTGTATTTTTAATGCATTTTGTACAAAGCAATCCCATATACCTCGTTGGGTATATGGTATATACCAATATTGAGTTAGTTGTATCCTCCTTTTCTTTGAAACTCATTCATTCCAGCTTTTGTTCTATTAGTTAGCAATTTCTTCTTGTTAAAATTGTATGACTCTACTATTTTGCTCCCTTTATCTGTTCTTCCTGAACTACATATGTACGCAATTTGTTCACACTCATTTCAATTAGTGAGTACAGCTCTGTAGTCATAATCAACTACGAGAAACTGTCGTCCATTTGTGACTTTGTCTTCATATATCTCATTATTTGGTAGGTTGCCTGCCATCATCCCACTTTAATCTGTGTGCCAGAGATTTGCTTCCTAATATTCTTTATTGCTATACATGATCTTACACACAGATTTGGTCAGGAGTGTATTTTTTGTTTCTCGCAACAATGCACATATCTAGTGTTCCTGTCTGTGATTCCTAGAACATCTTGTCTTGACTGTGGTTATCCTATAGACACTCTACTTAGAATTTGAATAAGTAATTTGAAAACTGATCCCAGTTCTCTTCACAGATCCTTCCTTCTTACTCATTTTTTGTTACTGTGGACAACATACCCTTTCTTTTCAAGCCTATAATTTGTTTGTCAAATTGCATAGCCAGTCTATGACGTTTCAGATTGCATGCATTTAAACTTTGCTCTTTGTTTATAAAAATCTTCAAATGCTTGCTCTTCTTTACAGGTTATCAAAGTCTTGTCTAGGTCCTTAACTTTCATTTCTTTACAAAGCCACTTTCAAAGTCATTTGTCTAAAAATTTTCTCTGATCACATCACTTGAATTTAATTGCTTTCTAATTCTACATCTTGTCAAATGCAAAATATTGTCCCTGCTCATCAGTTTTATATACTTGAATTCCTTTTCCTAGATGGAATTTTACCATGTTGAACTCACACCTTTTGTTAATGACTATAATTTCCCCGAATTATGTGTGATCCCTTGCATGAAGAAAGCTCTTCTTAAAAACATTTGAGCTTTTATATTCCTTTCCAGTCCTGTTCATAGAATCTGTCTTGATTGTCAAGTTATAAATGCCAAAGGTTATAGCTGGACATATGCTGTACCTTATGGGTTATGAGTTAATACTATTTTCCCTTTCCTGATTTTTACGGAGTAATCTACAAAAACATAAGAACAAAAGGAGATTGAAATATCTGAGTAGTTTCTGTCATTATGTATGTGTTCACTTTTGCTTTAAACACTGATACTTTTCTCTTACTGCTTTAAACACTTTGTTCCATCTCTTTTTCTTCTAGAGTATAGGTCAACATGTTTCCATTAGTATCTGCTGCCATGATGTTCAGTTGTGAGGAAAGTAAGAGGGAAGAGGAAAGAATCTTGATATGAATATCAGCAGCTATTTATAAAATCAACATTAAGCTAGAATAAACTTCTTAAATTCACCAGTAAAACTGAAGCATGATATTGATGCAAAAAATATTTTATTTTTACCATTTGCAGAATTTTTTCCTGTTACTCTAATTGCGTAGAAGATTTAATAATAAAAATTACTTGATGTATGTAAATTAAATACTGTTATATTGTGCTTGTATAATAGAATGTCTAAGTGCACAGAAAGCACATGATGTATTATATTACTTTTCTAAGGTGCTGCTGATGACGTACAAGAAGTATGTTACTCTTCTGAAAGCTATGCTATGTGGACTTTGAATTTCATGCATTAATAACTGCCATGTAATTGAATTATGAAAATACCTGTTCAGAACATAACATCAGATACTTAATCTTCTTCTCTATAATAGATGAAAATTCTTATGTTCAGATGTTTTAGTTTTGGTTTGTTTAGTGTATTAGTCATAATAATGAAGGTATTTTCTACCTTTGTAAGTAAAATACTTCAGGCTTAGTGCAGAAACACATCTATATCTGAATATCAGGTATGTACATATAGTTTCTGTTTTGTATTTTCATACATTACAGTTTAGTCTGCAAGGTCATGATATATAGAATAAATTTCTAGAAACGTAGAAACTTTGAGTTTTCATATTGCTGAAGTGTTTCAATATATAATAACCTCTTTTTCCTTCTGCTGTGTGGCTTATAATAGTTATTTTATGCTGATTTAATGTCTTCCTTGAGAATACTTTCAAGGACATCTTTGATTAGATTGATCTGACTTAATGAATATGTATATGTATTGGACTAAATTGTAGCTTGCATTTAAAAATAAACTGTCCTGTGTGTATCACATTATAGCCGATTGCAATGAAAGACAAGGGCCATCTATTCTAAACGTGAGATCAAGTAACTTTAGCTTAAGTCTATTTAAAAATTATGTAAAAATAAGCCCTATAATTCAGAACTTTAATCATTCTAAAATTTAAAATTAACCTCTGTTTTACTTACAGAGAGAGTCTTTTTTAAATTGCCTTTTTTTTTCCTTTCAATACCAGTTGAGAGCTCTGTATGGTAAAAAGTTTAACTTTTAGAAGAAAGAGGCCTGGACCTAAGGACAGGTGTTTTTGATATGAGTTAAATAAAATGTATCTGTTCTGTGATCTTGTTGCTAGTTGATACCAATTAGCACTTTTCTTGAAATTTGGGGAAGGTGCACATGGAAATGTCTTAGTAGAAACATTCTGCTTTTAGAATACTACTTTTAGGTAGTGCCTTAGCTTAGTAACTTTTCTAACAGTCTATCTGGTATGATGTAGTGTAGGATGTTAATCATAGGTGTTTAACTGACAATCATTGTAGTTTAACTGAAAGAGCTCTCAATCCTTTCTAATGCTTTTGTTCATCCCACTTCAAAATATTTGAAATACTACAGGAGCACTATGCTGACAGGTGGCATTGTGAAATTACTTTATCAGGTTTCAATAGAAGCTCTGTTTTTTGAAGTTGGCTTTCTACTTGTCATTCCTGAAAACCAAGTATGACTTTAGAGACTCAATCGTTAAAAAAAAAAAAAAATTCCTTGCCAAATTCAGGCTCATACCCAAATTATGGATTAATTAAAAAGGGTACTTACTTTAAAACTAATTCTGCTCTGAACAACATTTCTTTAGTAAGGCTTTTAATAAGGCTTAATGTGTTGAAATTTATTGGGCAAGTCTCTTCAGGATGACCAGGCTAGGATAGTGTTACTTCAGGACCGACAGAAATAAGAAACAGCAAAAATCCTACTTTTTAAATCACTTGCTAAATATCCAGAACACTGAAATCATACTTGCATTGTGGACGTTAAGATTTTACTCCAGTGGGAAGTCTCACTGTGACTGTAGTCCAAGCAGACAGTAAAACTTAAAATGGAAAATGAAGATGTCAACTGATCAACAACAATTCCATAGTTGTGAAATGCTGTAATATATAGAAATTATAAAGATTCTGTGTTGATAAATCTTCCTAGTAGTTTATTATTTCATTAAATAAAATATTATTTAATTACTTTTAATTAAGGTATTTTAAGTGATTGCCATTTTTTAAGTTAGCTTGATTTCTATTTCCAATCGCTACAAAATTGTAATGTAAGCAGATGTAGAATGTTTCACCCAAATATTAGTGAGCTGAGATTTTTACAGTAACCATTTGTGAAATAACAGAATAGCTATTTTTTTAAATTTACTTAATCATTCCATCCAGTGTTGCATAACAAAAAATTAAAACAGTTATATAGAATTATATTATAGTTATTCTATAAAAATCACATCCAAATGCTTGTTTTGTAGGACTTTTAACAGTAGTGAAGATGTTTAGATTCTGGAGTTTATAGATTATTTATTGTAGCTAAATTAATCAATGCATCAGGACCATCAAGAATGAACCAGTATGACCTAAAGAAACATAGGGGGGTGTGTGTGAGAAGGCAAAAATTAATCTGTAGATAAGAATGTTAACTACAGGAAAATGCTTTTGAAGTAGTTGGCAACATAAGGTTTATTGTTTTCAGCAAATAATTTAAGTCTAAAATAAACTGCCTGATGAGAAATGTAAACAAATGCTAACAAAACCAGACTAATGTTTTTATCATTATGTAACACTGGATGGATGTATTTTGTAAAGATGACAAAATCTGGTGACAAAGGGTTCATAAACTATTAGATGTAGAAAATATGGAATCTACTAACTTTTTAATGAAGTATCATATATTATCTCAAAGATTTGTTTTAACTAGGAATTCCAATAGGAATGGGTATTTCCATACAAAATTTTATAAAACTTTGTCAGTTTTAAAACGAAAATGTTGTTTTGGAGTGTTCTTTAATTGATTTTAAATTCTTTTTTCTTTCTTTTTGGGTACTTTGGTAAATTAGTAGCTGTAAATAGAATAGAATATTTAAAGTGTTGTTATGAGCAGTGCATTTACACAACTTAATTCTGTGCAGACTTTTTTTTATGACATTCAGATTTTCTTTCAAAGGCAGTGTACTTGATATAAATATTATTGAAAAACTAATTTTAAGTATGTATAAATCAATGTCATTTATGGGTTTCATATGATCATATATTTACTGTAACTCTTTTTGAGACCATTTCTTTTACATTTATTTGTTTTGCTTTGATAGTCATTAAGATGGATATTTAATACATTTAAAAACCTTTTTACACATTTGCTTTTAGTTAACTTCAAGCAGTTACAGCATATTATATTTTGTGTAGTCATATTTGTGCAAGTGTTGTTATGTTTGCCTGTCTGCTAACATAAAATCGAGTTTTTAAAATTTTCATTGTTTCACTGACAGTTGTATCCTTTTTTGTTTTCTTGATATATTAAAATGATTTAAATTTTACAATACACTCACATAGGTAGAACTTCCTTCAAATTCAGTGTAGCTTAAAAAATTCTTGCTAGCCAAATGAAAAGAAAGAATCTCTCTGACCTGTGTAAGTGAAATAGCACTCAGGTTCTCTGCGTTCATACTTTACATTCTCTGTCAGCTGTTACAGAGATGTATCTTGATTCCTCAATTCTATCTTCTTGTGTAATGACTTAGAAGACATAATGTCTGTCCTGATCAGTTTTGCAATGACCTTGTTCTGATTAATGAAATCTGATGTTCGGAATAATTAGCCCTTAAATTACACTTCATGTGTTGAGCTATGTTTTTAACACTAAGTCTGACAATGTGTAAAATACAAATTGTATTTCAATAATGGCTTGCTCAGGCTGTATAACGATTGCAGCTTTCCTAAGGAAGAAACCTCAGTATTCAGGAAGGACCACACCATGTGTTGAACTTGAATGTCTGTATTGCGTAAGTGGCAGTAAAGGTGAACACATAAACAGATTGTGTTCTGCTGAAATCTCTGATTAAAGTCCTCAGCATGAGTATGAGTTTTTGAAGATTTTTCATCTTCAGAAATATACCTATTACAAGGTGATTTGTGGTAAAGTGAAATGTATACAAAGGTGACAGAAACCCTGCTACTTAGTAATGAGCACTTGCAAAAGAACCACCATTCCCTTTAATGTATTTTTCAACCTTTCTCCATGAGACTTCTTGTTCTTGTATTAAAGAGAGCATGAATCAGTCCATTTCCTCTGCGTTCATGATTTTGCAGATATTTGACATTTAGCGCAAGTAATTTCCAGATTTTGAGGGCTGTAAGCGAGTGTAAGCTTACATTAGTTCTTGTATTAGAAGCCAGCCTATATCTTTAACTGTGTCTTCTGAATCTTTTCCAATTGTAATGCTTCATTTGGAGGCAAAGGGAGGGACCACAGTTAAATACAGCTGCAACATACAAACACATATTTATGTCATCATATGTCATCTCACACTCTTTTCTGGTTTATATTCCCTTCTAAAGATTCCTAACATTTGATTTTCTCTTTGGCTGTTAACACGAGTCAACTTTTTTTTATATCGTAGTCCAAAATTTCGCACTTGAACGGGTGAAATAATGGACAGTTCTGAGTACATTATTTTTCTGTATGAAATTAGAATTGTTTTGTCTCCTTTGTGCATCACATTTATGTACACAGAATGACATTTGCTATTCTTTTCCACAGTCACTTCATTCTGAGACCCTTCTGTGGTTCTTCACTATGACACGTATCTTTATTGCCTAACAACCATCGTCAAAATGACAGAATCTTCAGCACTGATGTCTGCTCCCACTTTCCAGATTTTTGACTGCATATGCCTATAACACTATCTATGATCTCTCTCCATTGTGAGAATAGATAGTTTAGCCTTTCCCTCTTTAATTCATTAATTCTTCCATGCAAGGGTGTTTCTTCTTATTCTGTAGTTCTGTTTCCAGATAAGCTTTTGTAAAGGACATTTTTGAAAACTGTTTAGAAAGGAGACAGTAATTACCACTACACCACTGAATCTTCAAATTCTACAAAATAATTTAGAACATATATGTCCAGAACTGTATGATATATTCTTCATATACCTCCATTGTGGAGCAGCTTTGTCTTCTAATCTGTGACCGGTGTGTTACTACTACGTAGTATAAAAGTCTGTAGTCAGAAATGGTTCATGTTTTAGTACATCTTACATGATCCTTACCTTGTTACCACCACAGTGCAGATTCCATTCAAATCTAACAAAATTCCCTCTCATCTTGCAGTCTTTCCTAGAATCATTTTAATAAGTATTGTATTTCTTTTTATGATCTCATCTTTCCTGGTAATTATTCCACACAAGCTACCTGAGACAATCTATAAAATATAGTTCTGTATTATATCAAAGTAAATATCCATTGAAAAGTTTAAATTTTTAATCTAAATACTGAAGCAAAGTTCAGAAATGCTTCTGTATTATATCATAAAGCCTGTAAAATTAAAGATTTCTTTTGTGCGTGATGGTAAATATTCTTTTTATAGTACCCAGTATAGTTAATATAATAACTTTTTAAAATACCTTTTTTAAATCCAGCAAGACAATTATTATTATTTTATGGTTTGCATATAATTTTTACTGGTTTTTTTGTCCTTTTTTTTAAACCATAGGATTTCTTTATTAATATTAATTGTAATACTAATTCTAATGCTAATTAGAAAACTTGTTTGCCTTATAGTCCTATTGTTTTTTATACCTTTTTATTATGTTATTCTAGCTGTAGCTTGTTGAAACTTGTCTCTGGACTCTTCTAAGTATTAAGGTTTTTTTACATTTTGTAGTATTGTGTATATATGACGAATTTGCCAAAATAAAACTTTGGGCAATACCATACAGTTTAGAATATTCTACTTTTTCTAATACCTGCCATGCCAGTCTTTCTTTATACTGTATTTCCACATTAGGAAAATACTTCATTGACACTGAAAACCAGGTTTGTTATTACAAAAGTTACAATTTGTTTATGACCTGTTGTTGCCTTAAAAGTAACTTAGATTCAGTGCTTTACCTTGCACTTGTCTACATTGTTTTATCTTTCTCATCTAAATAAATGCCTTTGTATTGATATATATGTCCTTCTTCAGCAGTAATCTAAAAACCAGGAGATGTCAAAACATTAAAAATTATTCCTGGATGACTTTCAACATTATATTTGCACAGCTAAAAAAAGGAAGATTGATAGCCTGGATTCCTAGTAATAATCAGTTTCACTTTCACAAATCACATTTGTATAGATGCTATGAGAAAAATCTTTGCCCCGTAGATGAGGGAGAGGTTGTATCAGAATACGGCAAGAAAGACTGCTGCATTACATTGAATTTCCTTTAGAAAATGTGGGGATGATGGCACAACAAAAACTAAATCCATGCAAGGACAAAATTAAATAAAATAAGAAACCCGATTTATAGAGTAATTCAGTTTGGGAGGAGTATCAGAAGATCTCTAGTCCAAATTTTTTCTTCAGGCAGGGTCAGCTGTGCAGGCAGCCAAGATTGCTGATGGCTTTGTCTTACTGTGCAGCTTCTCTGCAACACGTTCCAGTGCAACATGGTCCTCCTGAAGAAAAGGTTTTTCCTTAAGTCTAATTAGAACCTCTTGTTTCAATGATGTCCACCCACCATACATCACTGGAAAGAGCATAAGTTAATCTTCTTTACGACTTTATAGGTATTAAGGACCTGCTTTGGGGTCCTTCTGAAGCTGCATGTTCTCCAGTCTTAGTGAGAGAGGCCAAGTTGCCTCAAGTTCCCCTTGTAAGGGCAAGTATTCCATAACCTTAACTGTCTTGGTGACACCCCAGTGAACTTGCCTTAATTTATCAACATCTTCGTTGTATTAGAGGGCCCAAACCTGGACTCAGTACTCTAAAAGCAGTCTAACAGCTGCCAAATAAGGAGGGAAAATTGCTTTAGTAACTCTGCTCTAGACGTTTCCGTTTATCAGTATAGTTCAACTGAAGCATAAAGAGCATTGATTAAGCCAATAATAGGAAATGTTGAAATACTTTTTTAATTCATAAATGTAAATTCTTTTGTTTCTAATATGTTAAAAGTTACAGAATCAGATGTCTACCCAAGATTAATGTCTGTGAAGGTAGGGGCATCACGAATTGTTGGAAGGAAAATTTTAAATGTAAAGCAAAAGAGAATACACTTAAATTCAAAAACTTGTCAGTTTTAATAAAATCTGTATACCCTGTCCAGTCAGGGACAATAACATAGACAAATGCTTGACTATGGGCCTTGAATTTTTTGCTCTGTTATTTCCTGTCAGTTCATATGAGCTCTTAAAAATTTGCAAAGTTAGTACTTGTTTATTGACATATTAGGTTGTGCTGGTGAATTAGGATGAACCTGTTGTCCTGGATGTAAAAACTCAGTGAACTCTGAGTCATGTTCATAATGGTTGTGGCTGTACATTCTTTTTTGTTTAATCTTTTTTTTTTTCGGTGTGTATGCATTGAAGAAATGTGTGTGTGTTCATTGAAGAAATAGGCCTAAAAATCCACTTACTTTAATGCTAGCATTACTACTCCATCTCAAAGTACCGCTATTACTTACATTTCTATAAATTACTTATATTTCTAGTCCTTCATCTGAGTGTCAGTTTGTAGGTTTTGTTTGTATCTTGTTCTTCCTGTGTATGTGTAATTCTCTGTGGTATCTGTATGCAAAAACCTTAAATGCTTTTTCTTATCTACAAATATTTGACTTTTGTGTATTGTTACTTCTGTAGAAGAAGCCAACCATCTCTATTCATGCTTTTAAAGCACATAGCATGGTGGTTTCTCTTCTAAACCAAAGTTCTGGTTCTGAAAATGAGTAGTAATTAATCAGAATTCATGATTTGAAGTGGTGAAACAAGAGGTGCTACCATAGTGCTAGGGGCAGCATGTTAATGTATTAGAGGAAACTCTGAGCATTTTATATAGAGATACCCTAGTAATCATAGCTGTATGAATCGGGAAATTATGATTGCTTTCTGGGAGGGGATGAGGTATCTACAGTTTTCCTTTAGGAAGAAATTTTAGTCTTGATTTCCATTATTTTGACGCTTAACAGAAATATTTCATTTTTACTGTAATTTTTAGTTTTGTGCAACTCCACAATTTTCTTAAAAATGTATTATGTCCTCTAGTATTTTTCCAGATAGAGCAGATGATCATTATTTTTTTCATGTCAACAAAAAGTGCCTATTTCATTTCTTGTATCCAGAGGATGTCTTTGGCCTTTAGACATAAATAGAAACAATAGGGAGAAGAAATATTGCAGTCATAAGAAAGGAAAGAGAGGTAATAAATGGGGACATAATTGTGATAGTTTAAAAGCCATTTTGGAAAGAAAGGAAAGCTTTTCTGTGCCATCAAATTCATTATTAAATAGGATTATTTTATTTTTTTTCATAGCATGGCTTTCAGAAGTCTTAATTTTCACACCAGATGGCATTCCAGAAGTGGGAAAGGAAACCTATGATCCTAAGATGCAATGGCAGTGGGGGGGAGGGAAGGAATCCATTATGGAGATCTTGGGGATATTTTATTACAGAATTGAATGCCTATTAAAGACTTAAAGAAAAAAAAGATACTTCAGCTATTGGGGATTCTGAAAAATAAGGAATTGCTATTTTTCTTTTGGAATAACAGTAGTGATCCCTAGTGAAAGTTCCCAAGAAAAGAATTAAAATAGTCAAGACCACTGAACTATAAGCTGATGCTGTATGTGTCTTTTCATAAAAGCACAACCTGAATATGTAAACCTCCAAAGAAGGGGATGGGAACAAAGATGACACCAAGAATCTCACCATTGTAATGAATTGCTGAGATGATCCCTTTTCCAGTTATAAAAAAGAAGGGGGGGGAGGAGATGGGGAGAAAAGTTTGTGTCTTTGTCTGTGTCTGCAAATTTGAGCATGCCCAAGTGTGTCCTTGGGCACTGAACTGTGTAGCTCTGCTACTGGAACTTGTAGTCTTTCCTGTGACAGTGCATTCTGTTCCATCGCCAGCTACCCCTGAACAATTTATGGCATGGCTCAGCTGTCAGGACATTACAAGGATTTTATCCAGTAGCCAGTTTGAAAAATCCTCTGCTTCTTGGCTGGGGTCCCCAGCACAAGATGGACATAAATTTGTTGAGGAAAGTCCAGAGAAGGGCTGCAAAGATTATCTGAAGTCTGGAGTGCTTTTCCTGTGAGGAAAGGCTGAGGGAGTTGGGGTCGTTCAGCTCAGGGGTGACCCTGCTGTGCCCTTTCAGCACCTAAATAGGGCTACACAAAAGCCACAGAGGGACTTTTTACGAAAGCATATAGTGACAGGACAAGCAGGAAAGTTTTCAAACTGAGAGAGAACAGGCTTAGATTCAATACTAAAAAGAAATTCTTTACTGTGGAGGTGGTGAGGTACTGGCACAGGATGCCCAGAGAAGTGTTGGATGCTCCATTCATGGAAGTGTTCAAGGCCCAGTTGAATGGGGATTGGAAGGTGTCCTTGCCCACGACAGGGGATTTGGAACTAGATGATCTTTAAATTCCTTTCCAACCCAACCCTTTCTGTGATTCTTTGTCAGCTTTCTTTTTTAACTGAGAACAATCAACTAATTAACTGAGAATGCTGGTCCTTACCAGCTGATCTTGATAACCAAGAATTGTCATAGTTGAGGCTATGAACTTCATGTTTACAAATTTTGCCTAATATAGATTGTTTTATCTCTGTTTATCAGTTCTGAAGAGCCAACAGTTCAGGTATATATATGTAGCTGAATATGTCCTTATTCTGTTATCAGACTTATGGGTGGTACATATGCTAGAAAAAATTTTCTCTCCTTAACTTATATAGCTGTTCCCATGCCTAATAGAAGATTTTGGGGCATCTTTTTTTTGGGGGGGGGGACAGTCATGTCAGATATTATGCTGAACAAGTCCATGATAGGTTTGGGAACTTAATTTTTCCAGATCTCTAGATTTCTGTTTTGGTTTGGTTATTACTGTTATTAGCAGCCTTGAAAGTTGCTGTAGATGATGTGGTACCCTGAGCTTTGAAGAGGCTGGCAGTTAGTCTGAAAGTTGGTAGTTAGTATGAAAATTCTTTCTGATCTGATGTCCATATATATATATACTGCCTGTTTGTTTTAGTGCAATCCAAGTAATCATGTTTATCAGAGCCCATCACAAACTGAAGAAAAATGTTTGTAAATTGAAGTTAAACAATGAAATTTTTTTACAGTGAAAATATTCTAGGTTTGTTTACTGCCTTGTGGTTATTTTGGTCAAAACAACTTTTCCATAGTCAATCTGATCTGGTTTTTGTACCATCCGTTTGTCTTTGGAGTGTTTCTTTTCCTGATTGGTACCTTTGGACTACCAGGAGCAGAGCCAATTTACTAGAGTTCCTTTGAGCATTTGCTTCTTAGAATTCTGTTGTCACATTTTCAGATGTCCTTGCCACATTAATTTGCATACACTAAGTATAATTTTTGTTTGTTTGGGGTATTTTCCACACGAAAATCCTATTGTTATTGTTTATTAAAATCGTACCTATAGACACTAAGCTCTCACCTGGAATCCAGAGGGTCTTAAATAATAATTTATCATGCTCACTGCTACATAGGATCCTTTTCAAGGTTTATGCCTCAAGTAACATTTTTGATTTTCAGTGGATTTTGGAAACTTGCTAAAGCACTTCTGAGAAAAATGAAAGTTTTACTTAGTTAGAATAACTTTTGTAATTTATGCCTTTTAGAAATGTCCATTCAAGGAAGCTGAATCTATTTTCATGTACACTTAAACTTGAGAACTGATAGCACTACATCTTCTGTAGCTATTCCTGTTTCTCTAAAGACAAAAGGAATGAGACACACTGCTTTCAGTTTTTCCAGTTCTCTTTTGTTGAAAATGATCTGGAACAAGTCCTTTGTCAGAACAAATAGTAGGTATGCTGGCATAAGGCGTATCTTCTGTATTCCTAACACTTTAAAAACCAGCTGAAATGATGCAGAATGTCTTCAGTATGCTTGTCCTTTAGGAGGAATTTCAAATCACTCACTACACTACTTGTGACAGCTTCTGAATTTTCCACTCCATGTCATACTCGCATGGTAACTGTAATCTCAATACTAAATTCCAGACCTCATCTTTACTGGAGAGAGAACAATCTTGGTAACATTAAGCTTATTCCTCACAGTAAAATCTATGTGCTTAATTTTTCCCAAAGACTTGGCAAGTCGTTCATCAGATTCTGAAGCTGAAGAACCATTAGACCATGTAATCTTCTAAACACAAGCCCTCCAATACTAAAAATAATATAGATGTAATTTAAAGCTATACTATTTATATATCACTACTAACAGGAGTTGCGTTGGAACATTCAGTAATTTCTGTCTAGGTAAACTGGATTTTCCATTGGAAAAAAACGTTCATTTTGGTGACATAATGACTTCTACACTGTAAATCACAAGCATGTTGTCAGGGCAAAAGAGATTCGTCAAGACTGAAGAAGAAGGCTGTCACATTATTTTTCAGTTCTATGAAAACATTAAATGATACTCTCTTCAAAATTGAAATGGTTTCCCATTCATACCTAACCCTTGCCTTTTTTGAATACTATGATTCCCCATATATGAACCTTTCATAATGTCCTGTAAAATGCAATATATGTGTATTTTGGCTAGTGTTGTATAGTCTCATTTTTTTTCCTCTGTAGAAATCCCTCTGATCTATTTAAATATTGACTTTTACCTGTTTTTGAGCAGTAGAGTGTGGAGAATTGTTCAGGAGTTTTAGAACCTTTCCTAAGTTAACCTTTATACTCAGAATCACACTACCCTAGTTTAGTCTAAACCTATAATAGGTGAACAGGAAGGGACATGCCACCCCATGAGTCTGTGTGCTGTGGTAGATGCATTTTGTAAGTTAAAGCATTATTACTCTAAGAAAACATTCTCTTCCATAAATGCTCTCTCCTCCCACTATTCACTTTTTAGTGTGGAAAGCTCTATAGCTTGCTACCATTTCTAGTATGTTGTGTAATAAGAACGCTGAATGAGAAGCTAGATGAAAGATAATTGAGTTATATCATCTGTTTTCTCCTGAAACCTAACTGTTGATCTGGATTTCTTTTAATCTTCATTGTCTTGTGGACACACGATTATGTTCTTGAGTCCAACTGAGAAATGGCTGGGTAACATATTTTACTGTGCTTATTCCTGTTCAAGGCAGTGAAATACGTTTAAGTCAGGGGACCAGTTTCTGACAGATTTCAAGGTAGGCTTTTAGACTGCTTTACTGGTCCATACTTATATGTGTAACATCATCCTTGAAGAAATTCAAGAGAAACTCAAGCTCTAGGATATTCTTTTGCCCAATTTTCTCTTGCCTAATTTTCTTTTGCCTAATTTTCTACGTTATTTACATATTTGCTTGTTAATATTTTGCATGTGTGGTTTCTTTAAATATATTAATATTTTGTCAGAAAAACATAGTTTCTTTTTCTACTTAAGTTCTGCAAGGATGTGAGCAGCTAAAATACAGTAGTGCCTAGATCTGAACAGTATCTCAGCTACTGTCCAGTAGCTTGTGACCAGCATGTCTGTGTTTCATATCTGTTACTCCAGTAACTCTCATGGTTAAAGGTTCCAAATGTCATTGTCTACCTGCTTATCCTAATTTCTGCATGTTTCCTCCTGTCCAGTTGAGTAGGTTACATAGATCTTATATTTGGCTACTCAGATTCCATGTAATCCCATTCCTTCTGAAGAAAAGTCAGGTCTGTGATTTTCTTTACCAGCTCTTGAGAAGAAAGGCGTACAAGCATAGGATATTTGTGTTGTAAATCCAAGTTTCATTCTCATCATTAGTGACACAGTTATGCATATGTGTTTCTGAACTTTACATTTTTTGCTCTTGCTAGTTACTTATTCTTTGTCTGTGTAGTACGTTTAGGAACACTTGGGTTCCACAACAGAACACTTCAGCATCCTACAACTGTTCCTATAGAAAAGGATGATAACCAATTTGTACACGAGTTGAATATTAAGGAATTCCTTACCTTTCTGTGTTCACATTCTCCTTTTTAATAATTTATGTTTATTATCCTATTACAAAATAGTGTTGCAAATGAAAATTGTCATTATTGAAAAGTCATAAATGAGTTAATGCTGATTATTTGCCACACTGAGATGCTGCCGTCACTAATTTTCTGGACTCATCTTCTCTGTTTGTTTATATTTAAGATACTAATGCACTGAACTGCCCAATTATCTCTTAGTTATGATTTTCTATGGTTAGCTGTATGGAAGAAAACCTAGAAAACTATCAAGAAAACTGCCACTCTAAGATTAAATTTTGGTATATATTTTTACGACCAAGGTTCTCTCTCTATGCAAAGTCCTGGTGAAACAACAGCTCTAAAATTTATATTTGTCAGCAGCTAGTAAAAGAAAATCCCAGTGGGCTGGTAGGGCTGGTGTTTATGGTAAGCGACTACTGTAATTTCAAGAAATTTTAGTTTGAGATGTCATCTTGAAATTAAGCATAGAACTTTAATTGTAGTGAGGACTGAAGTCTTATGCAGGATTTTTATCATGAAAAGCATGTGCTGCTCATGTATGGTTGTTTTCTTCCTTGCCTTAGGAACGACAACATTCCTCTGTGGTTTGTAATAAAATGTTTCTGAGTGAGAAACTATTATTTCCAATAGATGATGATGTGTTCCTACAAACCAAATTTAGTGTGGAAACAAAACAAATTGTGTAGTGGAAACCACTAAAATTGACTTTAGGGACACTAGTCAGAGTCATAATATTAAAAGTTTGTTTGTATTGCTGTGTGATTGCAGTATTGATTGGATTTTAAAAGGCTATATTGTCAGTGTTGTTGGAGATAATCACTAAAGGTTAATTGCATATTTCATTCTGTTTTCTTAACACTGTGTTTCCTACTTTTTTTAGCAGAGCAATGTTGAGAGAGTTTAAACTCTGCTACTCAGCATAGACTGGTCTTAACACACTCACCAGTCTGCTTTTGAGCCTTCTGGCTGCAGACTGCAGTCATTATTTGGGAGCACACTCTCATCAAAGAGAATACTTAAAAGAGGAATTTTCTCTAAAGCATCTGTATTTTTGATAAATTATTTCCTTTTAGATACCACAGTTGGCATTTTATTTTTAGAAATATAAAATTTATGAAAAAAATACCATAAGACAATAAAAACCCCAGAGAAATGCTTTTAGTAGATTTTTTTTTCTCCAAGTTTGTTTGTTTCACTTTTTCTGAATAATAATCTTGTCATTAAAACAGAATCATCTCTTTTTTGATTATCAAATTAAATGTATTTTTTCTACATTGAAAATAGGCTGCACATTATTTTGCAGAAAGACAAAGTAACATGGACTCATGTTTTCCATTGTAGCTATGGTCTGTGAAAGGATTTATTTTTCTACAACTTTGATTATATTCTTAGAAACAATTGTTGGAAATTCTGTTTTTCTACAACTTCTAGAAGAGCTTAAACGAGAATATATTGTTTTAATTTATAAAAAACAAATCTGGAGTGGCTTTTATATATATTAATTTAATATCATGTTTCATATTTTAATAAAAAATCTAAATACTTTTATATTACTATGTTTGTAGCCTTCTTGACAGATCAAAGCACTTGGCATAGGCCAAAACTGGTTAAACTTTTTCTGTTTGTGGTGTAAATTAAAACTCTCTGGAGTGTGGTTTGGCCTAAGCCTGATTTATTGCTTTGCTTGGCACTGCATCAGGCTGGTTGTGGTTTTCCATTCCTGTTTCCAGTACAGTCCTCATGAGTTTTGATTTCAAATCCTTGCATAGCAGCCTTATCTGGATAGCAATAACTTTCTTTGGTAAGTCTTCATTATAACATAGAGATCCTAGGATTTTACGGGTTTTTTACTCTTTTTGTTCAAATTAAACTGAGAGATATCTATGCATGCAAAATGATGCATTTGTGTATTCTAATTTCAAATTTAACTTTAGATTCTCTAGTAAGTTTTTATTTAGTGAAGACATTTTCCAGATCAAATCAATACAGGAAGAATCTGCAATTAGAATCGTGGTCAGAACTTCCTGTGAATAAATCTTTATTGATGACAAAGTGTAGGATGAAAGGAAAAGTGCACTAGATTTTGTCTCTTTTATCTAAATTTCAACCATGACTATTAATGACTGTTTCATTTATGGTCAGCTTTAAAATGTGTAACCTTTAGCTCATTTCATTTTTTCGCATGATCTTATTGATACCACTTTTAAATAGTTGTTATGAATGGTATTTCCTCCTACCAAAACTGGCAGATCTTGGCAGACCTCTTTATTTATGTTGGCGAAAGAAAAAAAAAAGCTATTACAATTTTATACACCTATATGTGTACCTGTGTAAGTGAGGGCATCTCTAGTAAGTTTGATCATTCTGTGATGTTTTTCCAATTTTATACTTGGCTTGGTTTTTTTACTAACCGTTTTATTGAACCTCTTAGACAAGGTGTTTACCATGGATATATAAGATTAAATAAAAAATGAGAAAAGTGTACAGTTATCCCTAAGGGGGAATGTTGTCCTGGTATATGAGCTGGTTTTATTTTTCAGTAATCCCAACTCACCCATTGATTTGGTTATAAAAGAAGCTGCAAGGGTTACATGGGTTGCTTCATGTTGAGAAAATATGATAAAGAGGTATCACACAAACACTTTCAAAACAAGTACACACACAAAAAATTATGCTGCATTAAATTAAGAAGCATTTAATTTCGACTGAATCTCTCAGGACAGTGGTTGTGGGGTTTATATCTGGTCTTGTTATTAAGTGTCGTGATTAACAGTCTGTAGTTAGACATACTGTTTAATGCAGAGTCCACTGAACTCATTAGAAGAGTTCTGTTTTGGATTATGCCTTTAGCAGTGCTTATCCATTCGAACAACCCTTACAATTTAATCTAAGTGGAGAAATGCTGATGTTTGGGGATTTGTTGACACAAATCAATAAAAAGAGGCTTTGAAGCAAGAGTACTGTTCCTTGACCTCTTTTATGAAAATATCTTATACTGCTTATTCATGTTCTTCTAGTCCTAGAGCAGGATATCCCAAAGATAGTTGTGATGAAATCAGCCACACTGAATTCTCAATTTAAATTTTAAGCAAAATACATTGGTTGTGGAGCAGGTGGGAAGAGGAGACACAAAGATATGAGAAGTTCATTTTAGACAGCTGTTTAGGCATAAATTAGCTATGACAGATGACATAAAACAACACATCAGATAGTAAAAGTTATAGTAATACAGATATTTAATGCAAGTTGTTAATTTTGTGTCTTTTAACTGTAAGTTCTTTATAAACATAAAAGAAGAAAAAATGCAAGAAATATACAGGTGCTCATGGGATAAGCAAATTAGTGAATGTTCATGACTGGGAGTAAAAAGCCAGGATGGTAGTGCACAACAAATTACATGGTGAAAGTATTTCATTTGGTCCAGTAGAAAAAAGGAAGGAAACTACCACAGAAAAATTAAACTCGAGAAGGTTGGAAAAGGACTAAGAATAAGAAACTGAAGAAGTAGAGGCAGCATATACATGGATATAGAAGTGACAAAGGTAATAAAAGCTAAACAAAATGAGACAGCTGATTCAGAAATACAGCAAGGGAATGCAGACATTCAATATTACTTTGATTGAATACATTAGGAAGAAAACATTGCAAGTTTGAAATGTTATACAGTAATATGGAAATGTAAATGCCCTCTAGATATGTGAGTTAAAGATTTGTTCATAGTATCCATTTGCCCGGAAAAATAGAAAGGAAAAACCAAAATATAGTTATATTTGTATTTTATTTTTAATAATATATCGATGCACAGTTACTCAATTTATAATAAATTCATTTTATAAGTGACAGGTGCATTTTTACACGATGGAAAAATAGTTCCAGGAAATTGAAAGTCACATTACAGGGACTTTCTTGGCTGACTTTTTAAAAAACATAAGTGATTTTCATCCAAATGAAGTTTTGCCTTTTTTTTTCCCCCCCTCAGATTTTGGTTTTTTATTCCCCCTCCCCCCATATGATAATGCATTTAAATCGCAATTGCAACTTACATTAAGTTTAGCTCTCATACATGTGATGGCCCTTTTTTATGTATTCACCTTTATTTAACCAAGTGGCTCATCCTGAAATTAACAAGGTCTGATTTTGTTTGTAAACAGGCAGCACTGAAATTCGTGGCCTGCTGTAGCTGATCCTGCTTGAGCAGGGGCTTGGATCAGGTGATCTCCAGAGGCCCCTTGTATCTTTCTGTGATTCCCTGAAATACGTACATGGTGTGAGAAACAAAATACTATAAATAGAGACAGATGCATGCTGAAGATCTGCTTCCAACAGAGTGTTTAGCAGTTACACAGTAATTACAAATCCTGTAGTCCTGCGTATTTTGAATTTGTTTTGGTATTTTTTCCACCTTGGAGAAGTTGCTTGCACACTGAGGGGTTTGGGGGGTTTTGGGGGGGGTTTTGGTTTTTTTTGGGGGTGGGTTTCAAACTGAGTCAAATCAAGTTTAGTGGGAGGATTCATTTGAATAATTTGTAACATGTACTCATGTAAGTAAATATTTGAAAGATTGACAACATTAATTAGTTACTGCTAGCCTTGCCAGTATTTTTTCTTCACTGCTGAGAAGCAGTGGGTTTTTTTTCTAGTTTTTATCAGTTTTGTGCTTCTTGTTTCCATGGTAACTTTTTTCTTGCACTGTGCTTCAAAGGAACCAGAGGGATTCTGTGAGGGGTTTTTTTATTATTTATTTAACTGCATGAAAACCTAACTGAATATACTGTTCTGTAAAAATCCTCAAATATCTCAAGTGTAACTACAAATGTAGCTTTTAACTATTGAGGCATTATAATTTTATCTTGCTACGTTTTTAGCAATCATCCAGTCTTTATTCTTTCTCTCATATTCAACATATTTTTTAAAAATTGTCTTTATCTACTTATTCTGCAATATTCCTAAATTGCATTCTATAGTGTCAGAGTAACTTAAAGCTACTGAGGACAATCTGCAAATGCTTGCAGTCATCTCTAATAATCTCATTTCCCTATGAATCAGGCTAAGTGTAATATTGAGCATACACAGTAAGTTAGAATTTATTACTTTTTTCTGCAGTTCTAAAAGGCTAATATTCCACCTACTGTTAAGAATCAGACTAAAGCATACTCTACTAAAATTACATATTCCTGGTGCATCACTGGAACATACTGCAAACCAGAGAGTTTTTCTTCTCGTCTGTTGCAAGAGCTTTCTTGAACAGATACATTTATCTTTTCAAGCAAGACTTTTAATGGTGCAGTGTGGATGAGATTCACTCCACTCCGAGAATAAACAAGGTAGCAAATAGTCGTTATATCTTTCTTCTATTTCAGGTAGTTGAGACATTGAGTTGAGTTCAAGTGTGGCTGGTTAGAATAGTAATTAACACTTCATCCTTCTGTAGAGAGAAACATAAAGAACGCGTAAATTAAGGAACTGAAACTGAGGTTTTTGTCCCTAGAGGCTTAATGGTGTGGTTTCATGGTCCTCTGATGTTAATTTAAATGTCACTGCCAAAAAGGTAATCTTGCCCGAAGCCATGTATTTCAGTCCTTTCTTTGCATCAGCAGTAGCATCTGTCCAGCTTTGCAGCAGGTCTCATCAGCTCACTCATCCATTTGAAAATGATTTTTTTTAAAGGGCGTTAGGAGGATTAGTTTGCAAGCTGATCACTGAGCTTATTTAATTCATTTTGCAGGCAAAGGAGTACTTGTGCTGGTGTAAAAGATGTAGCCAAAACACCTGTTATGGGCAGAAAATAGGAGGTGTGTTTCCCACTTAGATATGTGGGTTACTGACCCACTCTGTCCCTAGCTGTCTCTCTGTTTCCTGGGAAATATTTTATTCTCAGAACGGTTTAATGCCATATAGTTGTTGTCTGTGTTGTTCTAACTCCACCCCTCACCCCATTTCCAACTGCACCCTCACATGCAATGTAAGATACATTTCAGCCTTCTAGTCTTACTTTTTTTTTCTTTTAGAACAGAAAATAATACATTTGAATACTAATCATTTAAATAGAGGCAAAATACACCTGGAGGCAGAAATACGTTAGGAAAAAACAAGCAGAAAATGAACCTACCTTGTTATTCACTGCAGGTTATAGGGTGGATTTTTTTTTCTGCTTATATTTCTTTCTACTCCAATAATTTCAAATGAAGACTGGAACTGAAAAGAAACAATTGCCCTCTTCCATCAGAAGGTTCCTTCTGAAACAGAGTATAGCAGACAGGCGCAATTCTTTCCTGTTCCCATAACTGTTCCAGGAAAATGTAGTATGCCAAACATGCATTAAACTGAAAATTTCTACCATGTGTCATTGGGGAGGAATTACACTAACACGCCCAGCCGAAGATGCAGAAGCAATATCCATTGGAAGATATTTTTTAATTCACGTGGGCAGCATGAAAGTTCAAATATTTTAAAATTTTACAGATGCAGCAGAATTATTAAGCCCATAAGGTACAAAACTTGCAGTTGGAAGCCTGAATTTACATGTTTTGCAGCTGTGCATAGATACTGCAGTGCCCTGTATTCTGTTTGGAGATAAAAGGGAGTGGGGCTAAAATTAGGAAAATAAAGCCTTTGTTAGTGGGAGTCATAGTTAAAATGTAGTGCATGATATTTCAAAGATTCTGAAAAGTCTAACGTTTTAGTAACGTTTTAGTGGGTTGACTTTCCTGGTTTTGAGTTTTGTTGTTTAATTAGTGCAACAAGCATTTGCTATTGCAGCCAATGATTAAAATAATCTGCTGTATGAGCAGATAAAAGCTGCTTTAAGAAATTTTAACTTGTATTTTCATGGCATGAAATTTAAGTTGTATTAAAATACTTTTTCGGCAACAGCTAATTATTGAAGGAAAATGATTATAGCTTATGTAGTAGATCCATAGAAGTGAGAGTTAATCACAATATTAATGTTTTGGGGGATTTTTTCATTGTTTTGGATTTCCTCTTGCTTTATAGTTACCTAGGATTCATTCCAGTAGGAGTTGATTGTATATAGTCAGGAAAACACACAATTACCCTGTTTACCAGTATGTAACCAACTCTGCGGTAACATCTGCTTCTAAAGTTTATTTCTGATCATCCTGACTTTAACTGCTTGCCTTGGCACAGGAAAAGGGGAAATCTAGGCAGGAAACTAGAACAAAGAACCTTGCAGTGACCAAAAATAAAATTCCATCTGAATACATGTTGGAGGAGGGAGTAGTTTGCTATGTGGGATTTTTTTGTGCAGTTACTGGTTCTTTGGATTAATTAGTCTGGGTGACTTGTAAGTTAAATTGCCTAGGCTTTTTGTGTTGAGAATTTTTTCGTCTGTCATTTTGTATCCTTGCCATTTGGATTAGATATATCTTTCTTTTGAAATAAACGTGTAGGTTACCATACCATTTAAAAAAAATTCCAAATGGAAGATGTGACAGAGGTTGAATCCATTTAGACCTGCGCGCATGATCATTGTAGAGATGCTGGTAGGGCACTTGCAGGCTGTGGGAATCCTGTTGAGGAGCAGCAGAATTGCTGTGCAGGTGGTGGGAAAAGATTAGTGCTTTGTGTGCACAAACAGGAAACAGGGTTTCAAAAGCGGGAAACAAGTCCTGAGCTGTGATAAACATAATTGCTGCTTCTCCCAGAACTGCTGAGCTTCCACTTAGGCTCGTTACCATTAGGATGATGTTGCATGTCTGTGGGCTGTGTGCTGAAAGAAAATGTGACAGGACAGCTGTGTACATGAAGGTGGTTGCACAGTTTCTTGACACATGAAAGGCTAGACAGTTTATTTTTGAAATATTGCATTAGTATTTTTGTAATACTAAACAAAATAATGGAAGTATCTTGAAAGCACTGAGTATGCAGGGACTTCTTGCTGTTGTTACACTGGGAGGTGGATTGGAATAGGTCCTATACCAGTGATTTATAAAAGAGTCATCCCATCATAGTTCTAAAGGTACCATGTTGCCTTTTTATTTGGAAAAATTATATGTTGTGCTTTTGAATTAAAAATGTTTCTATATTGAAATATTTTTTGTATTTATTCAGTGTAAAAATCTAGCAATAATAAATTTCAGTGCTGTTCAACATCACAACATAATTGCCATAATCCTTTACTCTGTTTCTTCATGGACCTCAGTCTAAGACAAATTTAGCCAACTCCTACTTCTGCTAAAAACATTTCAATGCAGAACTGGAATGGGAAGAGGCGTTCTCCAATACCGAGGATATAGCTGTGAGGAAAAGCCAGGGCTTTCTGGGGGAAGGTCATTTCCTTTTCCTGTATAATCAACAGAAATTTTAGAAGAGCAATTGTGAATTGTGACAAACAGGCTTTTAGAAACTGAGTTTTGAATTGAGCTGTTCACTGCTTATTAAAAGCTACACATTATTTGGTAGGTTTTAATGTATTTGTTGCATATTTTGCTTTTCGTTGCCAAGAAAAATATTGAAATATTTGCATATGCAGAGATGGTTACATATTTGTGGTGTCTTGATTTTAGATGCAGTTTGGTAATTATCATCATGTCAGTCCTCAATTAGTAGACACCTGATAAATTTGAAGAAATTAACAAGTTTATTAGTTGAAGACTTTTGTCACATTTGGTGAAGTTGCATAGAAAAGTATAAATAGCAGTAAAATCTAAATGTTGGAATTTAAAATGACAGATTAGAAATTCTTTGGTTTTATACTTTCAGGGAATTTTGCCTTAAATTTGTCATGAAAATTCAACCCCCATGAAATTCTAAAATTATATCTATTATTTGAAAAAGACTGATTTTCTCAAAGTAGAATCTTTAAATGCTCTAAATTGATAAATGAATCCCTAAATTGAGTTTTAATCTGTGAAGATGGAGGAGTAGTTTGAGAATTGTTAGACCTTTTAAATCATCAGCAGTGACACTGTCAGATCCTGAGTGCTTTAGAACTCAAGCCTGTTCTTCAGTACACGTGGATTTGGTTAGGGTAGGAGCACCTTGGTATGCAGTTCTTGCCCCTAAACAAGAGGGTGTGTTTTATGCAGTTTTAGGGGATCGTGCTGTATATGATAATAGTAAGCATTCAGTTTTACTTTCCTCGTAGCTACTAATGACTACAATTTCAGAAGACTGTAAGGACGATTCCTTTTTTTAATTATGGGTGGAGCAATAACTTGTAGTAAGACTGCTTAGCACTGCCTAATTAAGTGTGCTGCTTTTAGTTGCTCATAGTTTTTCTGACTGACCATAAGCAACTTTTAGAAACACCTGCCACCTATGTCTAGACAGGAAGCCATATGAGGAGTGGCTGAGGTCACTTGTTGTGTTCATTTTGGAGTACAGGAGATTGAGGGGAGACCTCAGAGCTGTCTACAGCTTCCTCACCATGGGAAGGGGAGAGGCAGGTACTGATCTCCTCTCTTTGGTGATCAGTGACAGGACCCAAGAGAATGGCCTGAAGATGAGTCAGGGGAGGTTTAAGTCAGATATTAGGGAAAGGTTCTTCCCTCAGAGGGTGTCTGGGCACTGGAAGAGGCTCTCCAGGGAAGTGGTCATGGCAACAGACAGAGTTCAAGAAGTGTTTGGACAGTGCTCCCAGGTACATGGTGGGATTCTTCAAGTGGGCCTGTGCCAGGTCAGGAATTGAACTTTGATGATCTTTGTGGTTGCTTCTAACTTAGGATAATCTGTGATTCTTTACTTGGGCTTATATTTATCAGCACTGATTGGAAAACTGAAGAAGTCTAATGAATACTTATACAACTTTTCTTCTGAGTGTATAACACAAATAAGCCTAATTGAATTGTAGGCACCTGCATTTCCTCTTTAAGAATGACTGTTGATATTGATCAAAAGCATTCTTGCAACTTGGTATGTTTATTTAACACGGGTAATGAGCCTGCCTGAGCTGATACATTAATGCAAGTACATTGCCACTTGTACTCAAGTTACATCTAAGGGACCTAATCCAGGTCCATGCCAATGTGCAACATTCCAGGGTAGTGACTGTATACTCGGAAAAAAATCCTGAAGGTGTGTCACTGATTTCGTGTAGTTAAATGATCCTCCCAAATTATGTAATGTCCAAACATCAAGACTCATTGCAGAGAAGATTTTCATTGTGCAGCTGCAGTGGTGAGGAATGTGATTTTCTTCATGCTCTTAACTATTACATTTATGTAGTTAAATCTTTGCTTTGGATACTTGGCAATCTCAGCGATGTTTAGTTGTTCATTCAAACCATCAAGCTATGTGTTTCTTACTTTATCTTAAAAATATTCACCTTCAGAAATACACTTCTCAATTATACCCAAAGACAATAAAATTAACCACTTAATTAGACCCTTAGAATGATTTTTCCTTTCCATGTACATAGAGGATATATACTTTATTACAGCTATTTTATAGAGAGGGTAAAAAACCCACTTATAGCTGTTTTGTAAGACATATTTCCATTTCAATTGTGTTTTTAGGAGCAGGAGCTTGAAATTTGGCAGATATTTACACGTAGAAAATGTATTTTTGTTTTCCTTGTTAAAATTTTTCTATTACAAATTTTATAAAGAGCTAAATTAACATGTGCTTATTAGATACATTTTACTTTGGCTACAATGTTATTGCATCTTTTTGTGGTCACACAGAATCACAGAATAGTTAAGGCTGGAAAGGACATCTAGATATTTTTTAGTCTCTAAGGCTGCTACTCAAAATGGTTTCAGCTAGAATGGCATGATGTTGAATTTTGAATATAGCCCCTCACGAAAACTGCAAAATGTCTATGAGCAGCCGGCTCCCGTGTTCCATCACCTTTACACTGTAAAAGATTTTTGCGTGCATTTAAACAGAACTTCCTGTTTAAGTTTGTGTCCATTGCCTCTCGTCCTTTCATTGGATACAACTCAATGAGTCTGGGTTCATCTTCTGTACTTCCTTCCACCATATTTACACATATTGTTCTTCCTAATGCACCTCAGGATGCCATGGGGCTTTTTTGCTGCGAAGGTGTATTGCTAGCTCAGGGGCAGTTTCGTGTTGACCAGACCTGTGGGGTCTGTTCTACAAAGCTGCTTTCCAACTTGTTGGTTCCCAGCCTGTACCAAGGCAGAGGGTTGTTTTTAACCTGTTCCTTTACTTACTAGTTGCAAAAATTAAACAAAAGTTGGGAAATCTGCCTAGACTTTTAAGGCAGGTAAGAGAGTCACATGTTGCATAAAGGTGCATAATGTAGCTGATTAGATGAGATTTCTTTTAATCTACATTTGAATATGCATGACTGATGAGCAAAATTGCTAATATTTGAAAACTAAATGGTTGGGATTTTTTTTTCTTTGAGGCTGCTTCTGCATTACTAAAATTACTTCTCAAAAAATTTTAATTTCATCATGACATTACTCATTTTGCAGCATGACATCATGCTAGTATGATCCTTCACTATATTGAAAAATGGTTGATAAACTGGAGCAAGTGAAATGGAACAAACAAAGTACAGTTCTGATGAGGCAACTTGATTTTGGTCTTTTACAACTGACTTTGCATTCGCAGGCTGTTGCAGGTTGGAGCTGTCAGAGAAGTAATTCACCTGACATGGCTTTGTCACATGCTCAGCATCAACCAAGGAAAAGCAGCTTTTATACCTTGATATATTTTCAGATTTGTTCAGCTGTGATACCTTTCGTAATGTCTTGGAGAATTGCCCTCCTCTTTTTTTTTTTTTCCTCCAGATGACTACTTTGAGGAACTTAAAAGTTACTGAAAGCTGTTTGGAGTGGGAAGGATATTTTCAGTGTAGCCCAATTAAGTGATCTCACTTTAATTTTAAAACTCAGTGCAGCTTTAAACTGAATTACAACTTCCAGGTTTTGGATTCAAAGACTAGATCTCAGCTTTAAAATAAGTGGTGCAGTTTTAAAGTGCTTTTTATCTCTAACAATGGTTTCATGTTTTAGAAACTTATATTGATACTATGGGCTCTATCTGAGAAAAGTTTCAGAAGTTAAAGTTTTCCCGTATAATATCCCCTTATTTTTCACTTTATTCATCACCATTGGAATTAGATCATTTCCCATGCATTATTCTTTATGATAGTGACAGCATGCAAATTATTTATTTAGATAATAGTGTTTCTGCTCTTATTCTCTGCCCCAAATAATACCAGTTTGATTCCTCTCATTTACAAAAGGTTTATGTGGACCATGCACTTGTGAAACTATAGAGCCAAATGAAACCAGCTTCGTGCTTTTGAGCATGTTTTTCTTGCATTTTTAGTGGGACATCTCTTTTCACCAAGGAGAAAAAGGCTATTGGCCATGCTGCTAAGCAGAGCCTGCCTTTGACCTCCCCTAAATAAACTGGGAATAATTGCACTCTAATAATAAAACTAGTGCAGAAAAGTCCATTACCAGAACAATAGAATTTGAATAGATATTAAATAGGAGCAGCAATTGATAATTAATCCTCTGTTGATGTGAAAAAAGCTCTAGTTTATATAGAAAGTAAATACATTTCAACATATGTGAATTAGGTATTATTGGCAAAAATTCAGCATGTTTAAGTTAAATATATATTTTTAGAATGCTGGTATGACTCACTCTTCAGTGTAGTCTGATGTTGAAGCTTAAAGGTCAGAAACAATTCAGAAGCCCAGTGCTTAAAACCAAGTCTTTTTAATCCGCAATTATCATGAGTAAGCCCTGTTTTCAAAAGCAGTCCAAACGTTGTCTTCTCAGTTCCACTGAGACATCTGAAAATAATATCTATTCAAATAGAACCATTTCTGCTAAAAACTGAACAAACAAAACCAAACCTCACATTTCTAAGAGAGCAATTTCTCTTCTGGAAGAAAAAAAAATAAATCACTGTTCCTTTAAAAACAAATTAATACCTTGGTCCATTCAAGGAAAGTAGGGCACGTATAAAATCTGTGTTCATTGTGAATCTCTTGGGCATATTGCACTAATCAGATTGCATTTCTTTAATTTACTGATATGATTTAAAACTACCTGATTGTTTGAATGCCACTAGATTGAGAATTATAGAATCATACTTCTGTGAAAATGAAGCTATTTTTAGGTGGTTTCAGTGTTTGTGTTTTATTTTGTGGCAGAGCTGCTCAGACATATTTCTGTGAGATCAAAAATAACCATTACCATAAATCAGGGCAAATATGTGGCCATCAAATATAGGTTTTTATCTATTATGTTAAAACTAAATACAGTTGTAGAAAGTTAGGGGTTAGGGTTTGGTTTTTGGGTTTTTTTTGTTAATGGATGAACGGCTGTGTGAGTCACATATTGTTTATATGCTATAGATAATGTAGAAATGAACAAAAGGCAGCACAACAGGAAACATATGGTATAGTAGTTAGTTCACACCTGCTAACTGATTTGAATAGGCTTGGAGATAATATCAGATAGGGAATGAGTTCATTGTTTAGACCATTGAAAATCTTTTCTGCAAAATCTGACCCTTTACAGTCCTTTGTCAAGGCATACTTAAATTCAATGTGCTTTGAAAAATGGCTGTTTCTACAGGCACACTTCTGCTCAGTGTACGAGTGTAAGCAGAATCTACACTCACTGGTCCTGATGTTCATTTCACAGGAACACTTTTGTGGTACAAAGATTTTAAGACATTTCTCACCCTACTGATATTTCACTGTCATATATATTTCTTAGTGTTAGCTGAATAAATTAAGATACTAGGGTTAATGCTTTCCATAGCTAAAGTAAGAATAAACTACGTGGCAGTGGAGAGCTACTTGAATAAAGGAGGGTAGTGAAGTGCACAGCAGTAAACTTTGAATAATCTTTCTTAAGTTAAAGAAATTTAAATTCCGGCTTGCATTGTGTCTATTGTAAAAAAAAAGCCAAAATGATGGAAAATTAAAAAAAAATAATTCTTGCAAGAAACCTTGGAGTACAGCTTCTATAACTTAGCTTTTACCTCTGCTTGCATACACAGCTTTTACACACAGTTTTTACTCCCTGCATTCTCAAACATTTTTCATCTCATTCTGAGTATTTCCAAATTTGTCATTAGCTCAAGTTTTGTAGATGAGACTTGGCATGCCAGTCAAATGTTAATTTGGGTCTTAAATTCTTTTCCAAAAAGCTCCAGAGCCTTTGTTTTCATATCCATATGTGTCAAAATCAAAGAATGCTTGTATTTTGTTGGTGACATGATGTATGTTTAAAAGTGTGTAGAGAGGGATCTGATTAAGCTACCTTGTCTAGGCAAACAGTAGTAAAAAATATGAAATTAAAATTGTTTGGAATTCATGCATGTCTTACCTAGGGTTTCTTTATGCTTACCTTATAAATGTTGGACAATAGCCACCTCTGGAAAGAGGGTGTCAGATTTGGTAGACCAGTAATTTTAACTGCTATGATAATTCTTATATTTCTAGTGTTTATTCTGATTATAAATGTATTTATAATGTTTCTTTAATATGAATGCTCTGACAGACACATGGCCCACGGTTACAAATCATACCTCTGTGGTGTTGCTGCCTGCAGCCCTGCAATGGACTTCCCTGTCCTCAAGACAGGATATATGATCCACCTGCAGATCAACTCCTGAACTACCACAGGTTTCAGCCCAGCATATTACAGTAAAGCACTTCCAGTTTTGGCTTATCCTGACCTATCAGGCTGAAAACTGAAGGTTCAGGAGTTCATTTCTAATCTGATCAGATGCCGCTGTTTCAGGAGCAGCAGCATCTGTCAGAAGGGGTTGTGTGCAACTGGGGTAATAACTGATTTAGCTGTTTGTCCGGTTTTAGTCTCCTTATACATGTCTGCCGGGACCTTCAGTGTCTGCACCTGCATGCCGAATCAGTGGATTTTTGCATTTTATTATTAATAAACTCATCAATGCTCTGATTTTTTGCAGTAATCTCCAAAATGTAAAGCTCTCCTCAGTGTCTGTTTTTATTCACTGCACTGCTTTAAGTAATAAATAGAGATTATCACATCCATCGTGTAGCAATCCACTACTAGCAGTCCGTTTGCCAAGAGCTGAGATATTGTGTATACATAATCAGGACAAAACCCAAAAATACTGTTTTATGATAGTATAAGATCTGGTTTTATTCTATTTTTAAATGTAGTAATTTCTAATTTTATATGTTCATTTTCTATCAAAACAATCCAGTGAAGTCTTCATTCAAAAAAAACCCTGTAATCTTAATTGTTCTAATAAACTGCTTTTGGTGTTTTAATCTAGAAATGCTGGTATTTTCTAGGAGACAGTAGCATATAGAAGCTAAAATACATAGAATATTATGGATTGATATGGCAAATCAGCTAAAAAAATAGCAATGTGTAATTTAATATTGACAGGTACTGTATATCATAGCTGAGAACAATAAACACAATATAAATAAAATAGCATTGAATCCAAATAAGAGGGCTGTGAAGAGTGATAGTCTGTATGTTTCTGGCAAGTGCACTTATGAAAAGACAGTTGCCAAAAGTGAATGATTTTAAAACTAATTGTAACATAACAAACCTGCTTTTAAGTGCATTTTGGTAAGAATTATACTCAAATATGTGCAGTATTTCCTAGCATAAATGGTACTGTTTTTCAAAGACAAAAAGAAAAATATTTAAGAATTATTACTGCTGGTTTTAATACTTTCTGTGGCTCTGCTTATAATATGCGTACCAAACTGTGTGATTGTGTCTCTTTGAAAATTAATTTTATTGTAGAAACAGCTTTAGAAATAGTTTTGTAAAAAAACTGTGGTTGATTAAAAAAAAAACTAAAAACCAAAAATGACTTTAAAAACAAACAAACAAACCCAAACAAAACCCCAAACAAACAAAGAAAAGCTTTGTTTAATGAGGTGTAAAAATACTGGTAACATCATGTACACAGGGTATAAATTTACAGTAAGACTTAGTAAGTGGATTCCGTTCCCAGTCTATTGAATTATACATCTTGGGCTTCATGTAGATGGCTACATCTCATGGCAAAATCACTCAAATTTGAGGACTGCCAATAACTGGTGGAATCAGATTTTGTATAGTTTTAATTTTTTTAAGTAATTTCATATGATAGGAAAAGCCAGAATTTTGTAAGCCAGCTTGCCTAATCCTCGATGATTAACTGCATTCAGCACGACAACTCTCTCTGAGCCATTTTAATCACTGTTGTGAGGAAAACTGAACGCATCAGTTACTGTACAAATGTAACTGCTCTTAAAATCCTATCCCTGGAGTAGTCTGAGGCACTTGGAGGACCAGAATAGTCCTGCTGCATAAAATGATAATAGTTGTTTAGTTGTTGTTTTGTTGTAACACTTTTCTTCCCCCCCCCGATAATTATTTTAAAGATATTTCTTGAGCTTGCTGTTTTTATATAAATGTACAAACATTCTTCCCACACTGGCAAGGAATTTTAATAGCTAGCTTGATGTCAGTGCATTTGTTCTTGCAAAAAACTTCAATATGTTTTTGTGGTTGTCTTTATAATAATAAATATTATGCTTGTATTTTCCTAATTTTTAGTGATTTTTAGTAAGCATTGATAACTCAAGATAATTTAAAAAAAGAAGTTGCGAAGAAGAGTTCTTTGTTGCCATCAACTACTGCCTACATTTTTTAAATAGGTGTCTCAAAGGATAAGTGACCTGGAACATTTTTGATATTCATTGTGAAATATTTGTCTGAAATCATAAATCCATATTGATCATTTCCTTTGAAGTTCTCTTTCTATTTGTCGTTGTTAAATGTGATTAGACGATATGATGTGCATGTAATCTTAAATAATTTAACACAGAATTTAAATGTGGAGTTTATTATAAAAGGTTAGTATTCAAGGTTGAAGGTAATTCATTGATTTCCCAAGATATTTTAGGAAACTTCTACCTTCTGAAGAGATATATTCTCAATGGAAAAATTCCTGGCTTTGTAGTGGTTTTAGTAAACTGAATCCAGTGAGTCTAAATCAAGAGCAGGTTTTTGAAACCTGTGTTTGTGCGTTCAGCCAGACTGCATGACACCTATGGTGAATCTCACCTGCTGCCATCGCCTGTTCCCTCTCACCTGCTGCTATCGCCTGCTGTTACTTACTTGACTTTCAAAGGAAGCTAAGGTTGGTGGAACACAATTAAGAGAAGCAAGTTTGATTGATAGATATTTAGTTAAATTCTTTAGTTAAAACCTTACTTTATTTTGTAAGGTTCAATCTTTATTTTTGAAGAAGTAGCTGGAATTTTCAGCTTCGAGGTCTGGGTTATGCTTACATATCTGCTAGCATAAGCAATGGATTAATAAAATAAGATACTTAATTATCAAAAATTTTCCTTTCTTTTTCTTCCTTTCCTCCCTTCCTGTGTTTTTTAATTATTTTTTTCTCCTGATTACAGGCCGTAGTTGCAGAGCAGCGGGTGGCAGTCATAACTTCATAGGTTTCTGTAGCCTGGCCACCTGCCGATACAATTATCAACTTGAAAATTAGCTGTGGAATTTGACAATTTGGAACAAGTTTTTACAAACTCAAGATTTTACGGAGATAGTCTTAGCTTTTGTAGAGCTAGACTTTTGAAAGAGCTCAGCTCTTTCAAAGTCAAGGGCGTGTGGTCTTTGAAAGCATCTGGCAATCCTTTCATTTCAGACAACATTTAAATGACACTTTAGGGATTGTTTGGATAAAGTAACAAAGCAATTGTGTTGATACACTAGGTACTGTAATTGTGCAGTTGAAATCAAGAGGGTTTCAACTGTAAATTACTTCTTGTCATTATGTTAGCTGCAGATACTAAGAAATTGTATTAGATAATACTGATAACATAGGTAGTTAAGAATTCAGCAAGTGGATTTTAATGGTTTTATCAGACCAGGGTAAAAATATGTTTATGCAGGGACTAAGGTGGGATGCAATTTTTCACAATTCTTACTCGCCGCACCCATAGCTTGGCTTCTTTTGTGTCTTACAGTCTGTTTACTTCAGCCTTCTCTGTATTTTTCTTAACTGAGACTGCCTTTAACTTGAATTTTGTGGTCAAGATTCAATTATCTTCATTATCTTTTCAACTACTTTCTTATTTATGTTCTTTTTCTTCACAGGAACATAAAACATGACTGAGTCAAGTACCTCGTTGCCATTAACTATGAACTCTGTTTTTCATCTACCTTTATTTCAGTTTGAACTGCAAAATTATGAATTCTATTTTAACGTTTCTCCCCATTACTTATACAACTAGGTCTTGGCTTTTCCTGTGTCAAAAGTTCTTAAAATACTTTGTTTAGGATTGTCTGATATGTATGTATACTTGAAGTACACAAGATACAAACAGGTATTCTGACAAATACGGGGAGGAAAAGAAAGTCCCAAAGGACTGTCATGGGGAGTTAATAGACTGAGTCAGAAAGTAAAATTCTTGTGTATCCTTTCTAAGGATTCTTTACAGAAAAAAAAAGAGAAGAAATTTTAGTGCTACTTATGATGTCACTCAGTTGTAAGACTAAGAATATTATCTTGAAGTAGCTGGCAGATAACTAAATCTGAATTTTATTTTAATATGATTTTAATAATTAATGTAGCAATCAATAGAGTATACTTTCAGAGAGATGATTGATTGAAGTATCCTTTAATTGCAGCCTTTAATTAGAATTGATGGCTCACCACCCGAGTTCTTGTCTATTATATTAATAATTACAAAATTGATTTGCTTCCATTCTAATTTTGATCCACTGAGGAACTATGTGGCTCAGATTCACAGCTTTGCAAATGAAGGTGACTTCCTGACAGAAATTATATGGCATTGCCTCTTATTTATATGCATGAAAATACGTGCATGTAAACTATACTTGTTAACGTAATTCTGTTTAATCATGTCCTATCCAATTATTTATTTTAGGCAGAGTGAAGGAGCAGTGGCAGCTACTGGGCTATTTTGCTCCTATATTTGCCCTTTAGTTGTTAAATGCTTCTTAGCTGGAGACAATAACAGTGGAGCTTTGTAGTGGTAGTTGCAAGAATGCCTGGTGGTTGATACAAAAAGACTTGAGACGTTAACATTATCAGATATGTGTTACTGTTTTTTTGCATTTTTTTTCTGCTATCTCTCTGCATATATTTTTCTTATTAGGCCATTCATGTCAAAGATTTAAAGAAATGTAGACAGTAGCTCTTTTTTTACTTAAAAAATATTTCTAGAGTGGTCTGTATGTATCTATACATATGTAAATCATATAAAAATAAAATAAAAAATGATATAAAGTTATATAAAAATATCTTCTTTCCCCATGGACAAAGCAATGCCTTACATTCATCCTTTTTATTTTTGATTGGCCTACTTTCTTTTTGACATCCATTTGCTTTACTAAACCTCCAAGATCTAAAGAATATTTCTGATACTGAAAAAGAAAAAAAACCAAACCCAAAAAAACAGTCTGAGTCCTTTGTGCTGGATTTTCAGCAAACTCTAATTCATTCTACTTTTCCATATCCTCCAGGTGACCAATTAGATGAGACACTGCAGTGTTGATTAGAAAAGTCACTGTTATCTTGCATACAGTAAGAAATACTGTAAGCACAGAAGTTTGTTCTGAATCCTTGCTGTCTTAGGCCAGTGATGTCTGTGGGAATTCTAGTTTATGATTAGACTACAGTTGAATTTTTTATAAAATATCTCTGTCTTGTGTGTGAACAAGATATAGAACTTTTCCCAAAAGGAAAGCTGGTCTCATTGGTCATCTTTTTTAAATTCTGGAGCTTTGTCCTTCTGGATTTCCTCCAGGCTGCTTTTTTTAATTAGGGCTGTTCAGCCATACCACTAAGAATTTATTCCTTAAGCATTTTAATAGCAACTTAATATTTAGAAGATATTATTGAGTAATGGATGGAAAAACCTTGATTATTTCAAGCTAGATTTGCATGTTCATGTGAAAACCCAGAGAGCAGAGGAAGACCTTTTTTGGTTCCTTTCTGATTGGTTATCACTTTGGAGATCTGAGATGCACATTTTGTAGGAGCTTTTCATGACTTGCATTGTGGGTAGATCTGTGTTAGATAGTTGAGCAGGGTTCAAATTCCTAGTTGGGAACAATGACCCCTAATCACCACTAGCACATGAAATTTCTGCATATTATGATTTCTTGCCAAGTCCTTCACTCTGACAGAAGTCAGGTGATGTTCGACAGTTTCTGGAATGAGCATCAGCATTTACATGCTACCACTATAACCACTTTGTTGTGACTGCATCAGGGAATTATCTTGAGGGGGTTCCTTTAAGATATTTGACTTAGAGCCAACTTGGAAAGAAATACACTTCTAACAGGACAAAGTAATAAAATTGATTAAGGAAAATAAAATTTACATCAATGAGCCAGAACTCTGAAGCAGACTGACTTGCATAAATCAGTGTGCAGGATATGTGGCATTCAAAATTTTTGATGTTAACATTAATAAAACTAAAATAATTTTATTTCAGAGTTCAAATCTACATGGTTCTATATACACATCAGGAAAAGACAAAGTTGGAGCATGAATTTTAAGCTTAGATTTCTTTTGAATACATACCATACAAAACAGTCTTTAATAATGTGAGCAATACCTACCTCCAAGTAATATAACAAAATAGTGTGTCTTGCTAAAATTTTGAGAGGTACAGAATCTTTAATTACCTCTATTCTGAATTGTGTGTAGCAGGGGTTGGGATATAACAAATAAGGAAATACAGCTCTTAGGCATCCAGCTCCTAATGCTGTCTTCATACTTCTGAATCTTTTATGCTGCCTAAATTTTACTTGGTTTGTAGTGAGAAAGCACTTCTCCTGGTGATTGCTCATCAAGGTAAATAAATGTGAAAAAAAAATAGGTGTCTTTTCAGTTGTATTTCTCTTTGATTTTCACCACCACCGCGGAGAGCTTCTGCGGGGTAGAAAAAGGAGATGTCTGAGAAACATACAAAAGAGTAGAAAATCCTAGCCTACACTACTTCAGAAATTCTCACCTACTTGAGTTTGTGGCATCTACAGCAGCTCAGATCATATGGTTTTAGATGTTGCACTCTGATGGTACCATTTTTCTTAATCAACAGCTTACACCACGCTCCTTTCTAGTCTTTGCACATTTATTTGCATTTTATGTCTGTCTGGTGTTACTGAAGGAAGTCCCCAGTGTGTCTGCAAGGAAAAGGTGAAACTGCATTTGAAAGGAGCCTGTCTGCTTTGGAAAACTTTGTAATTTTTACTTGCATTTCCTTGAGGATTTTTGCTGCAGAGTTTCATGTCAGTGGCTAGATCTGTAGGGAAAGGAAACTAGAGCTACTTCTTTGTAGGAAAATCACAAAACTGGGTGATTGGAGGGCCTGCCTTGCTATAGGAAACACTGCCTTCCGATATTAATTTTTTTTTTAATGAAGAGAAAAATTTCATGGGATAAAGGAGGAGGAATGAAAGAGGAAAATAAGTTTCTTGTCTTACAGTTTTTGGGCATTTGTAAAGGATTAATATCTTGTTTAAACTTATAGTATCCATTGGAGATGAAACTTTTCCTTCACAGACTGTACTCAGGACAAAATATTAAGGAGGGATTAAACAGCACTGCTTCTACACACCTAAGGAGATTTCCTGTTACTCAAGAAAGAGAGCCAGGGCAATATGATACTATTTCTATCAGCCATCTGAAAATACTACTTCCATAAGTATCTACTGATCATCTTGATAGTGCCCTGAGAGCTTGCTTGCAAAGCTTTCTATGGGGTTGCCACCTTATACAGCAGAACTTTGGACTTTAGCCACAGGAATTTAGCCTTGGCACTAAGTCAGAGAGTTTCTAGACTCCATCATGATCAGCCCTTTGCACCCTGGATTATTGTCCTAATCCTATAAAACAGAGTATCCTATTTAAAAAAGTAACTTGTAGCACAGGTACACACAGCTGTCTTGTCATGTCAGTTAAAAAAATACATTCACAGAATCACAGAATAAGTCAGGTTGGAAGGGACCACAATGGGTCATCCTAGGGCACATGGCACAGGATTGCATCCAGATGGCTCTTGAATG
Source organism: Machaerirhynchus nigripectus (assembly GCA_013397975.1). Classification (NCBI taxonomy): domain Eukaryota; kingdom Metazoa; phylum Chordata; class Aves; order Passeriformes; family Dicruridae; genus Machaerirhynchus; species Machaerirhynchus nigripectus. The sequence continues at coordinate 1,397,783 of VZRQ01004857.1, read as the reverse complement.
TCTCCAGTGAGGGAGCCTCCACAACCTCTCAGAGCAATCTGTTCCAGTACACAGTCACCCTCGCAGCAAAGTGTTCTTCCTTACATTCAGGTGGAACTTTCTGTGCTTGTTTCTTCCTGTTGCCTCTGGTCTGATTACTTGGCACCACTGAGAAGAGCCTGGATCTGTTCTCTTGACACCCTTTAGATACTTAGACACATTGATGAGGTCCCCACTCGCTCACTTCTTGAGGCTGAACAGGCCCAGCTCCCTCAGCCGTTCCCTGTAAAAGAGATTCTCCAGACCTTTGATAAATGTTGACCCTTCAATATGTTATCTGTAGATGTCAATGGATATGTAGATTTCATATGCTGATTAGGTCATCTGCTTTGTTTATAAATGTATTTATTTAGGGCATTTCTATAAGACCAGTAAATAACACAACTTTATAGTTATTTGATTCAATGAGAGGAGAAATTTCATTTAAATAAATTGTGCTAGCAGTGTTAAATTGCACCTGGGTGAAGGTAGAATAAAATTTATAATGCCAACTTCAAAAGACTCTTGAGTGGGTCATGGTTGATGATATATTATAATTATGTATGTGAGAGGCAAACATTACAATAATAATCAAATACTGATACTTAATCTGCAATTCTAACGTGGTGCAAGCTCAGGTGGAATGCTATGTAAAATTGGTTTGGTTTGATTTTAAACTTGGAAAAAACGTAACGAGTAAAAATAATTCTCAATAAAAATAGCACTGATTCTGCTATAATTTAATAATTTTAAAAGTTTGGGAAAGTGGCTTTTCAAATTTAATCTTAAAACTTCTGTATCTGTGATGATTGCTTATAAATGAACAGCTGCATCTTCATTGCCACAGGCTTAAATTAAGGTCCCAAAGGCCCATAGGTCTCGAATTCCATAGCATGTTAACAAGGAACATACAAATATAGAAAGGCTCATGTTCTAAAACTGAGCACAATGCATGTAATATTCATGATTACTAAGGCAAACAAAATGCAGCATTACACCAAATGCTGCAGTGAAAGACAGTGTAGAAATTAAAAAGGACCAAATAACTAGGTGCATCATAATCAACAGTAATGTGGTATATTTTTTGCTTATCTTGTATTTGAAAACTTACATTTTACCTCATTTGCATATCTCATAATTTAGTTATTCAATCCATTGTTTAAGGTGTTCATTTTTTCCTCTTGTTCAATTTGGTATTGATCTATTAAATAATTTTTTCTTTCCTTTGTACATGCATAAGTACCTCAGTTATTACTTGCTACCTTTTTTCCTATTGTTTCAATCATTTGACCATATCTAGAACCCTACAGTCTGCAGTATGTTTTCTTAGGAGTGGTACAAAAAGATGGGAATAATGCAGGGATTGAGAGCTATGATTATGATCTCATCATTTTTCCTATTTGAATATAGCTTTTCTGAATACAATTCAGAGTGATCTTGATGTCAGAATGTAGGTATCATGGCACACAAAACATTCCACCACGTGTTCTGAGCAAGAAATGCAAATTCAGAAGTAAATAGTCATTTTCTACACTTGACACAGTGTAGTTGCTCAGTAGTCAGGAGGAATTAGAGTTGTTGCAAGAGTTCCTTTAAAGACCTGTGTTTTGTTTCTTAAACATATTTCTAAGGGTGCCATTTGTGACTGTAAGGAAGGTTTACACACTTCATTGAAAGGCAAAGTTCAAAATGTACCATTCCTAGTTTATCAAAAACATACAAAAGAGCAATATTTTACAAAATGTATAATAGTTGAATTTTGATTTTTTAATTAATATATGCATATACAATTGGTTCTGAATGATGAGTAGGACAGTTTTAAACAAGACACTTGATTTGTTTGATCAGTCTCAGTGTTACCTCGCCTGATGTTTTTGAGAAACAGCATTGGACCTTTTATCAACACGATCTGCGTTTGACAAAGAGATGAACTTCTCTCAGATAATAAAATTCTTACATGCATTTAAAAGATCAGCATCTTTGGATTGGAGAATGATGCTATGAAATCCTCTACTAAGGAAGGCATTCCTTTATGCCTATATTTGCTGTCCCCAGACAAGTTTGGGAAAAGCTTCTGTCAGAGACTGCGTCTTCCTACCTTAAAAAGATGCAAATCTGTACGGAAATAGGCTTTCTTAATTCCAGCATAATTAAATTACTTGGATTTTTTGATGTTATTTTTGCCATGATTCTGATCTTGTTTTTCCAAAGAGAAAAAAAAAATTAAAAGTGCATTTTGTATCATCCAGGAGTAAACAACCCATGGATTAAATGGTTTGAGAGAAGATTAAAATATCTAATTAGTCTGGTAAATTCTTTTTCAAATGGGCAAAAACAATTTCCTTGACTTAAAGCAAAATCTCATGAATGATCAAAGAATAAGGATTCTACTGCATTTGGGTTTTTCCCATTTTAGGGTGTATCAGTCTATTATTAAGCTATTATACATATTTTACAATTCTCCATGTTTATTTAGTGCTAAAAAAGATTTCAGAATGAATAGGAATTTCATTTCTAATTCAGGCTGGTTTATTAGTTTTGAGGTGAGAGACCTAAAATTAAATTTGGAGAAAATCAGGCAGATTTTAAAACCTGACATAATTCTGATAGATTTGGTCAATAACAGCATTAGGAGCATTCTCTACACTGTTAAAACAGAGTATATGTTGTTATTAATAAAGCTTTTTACAGTCTGTGCCTTGTTCTGTGTAGGCACAAATTAAAGTTTCAGAAAAGAATATTGCTGTGTATAGATGTGAAATATCATCTCAAAAATTACAAGATAGCAGTGAATGGTTTTCACTTTGTTTATTCTTGTTTCTGTTTGTGATTAGAAACTACTTACTGCAACTTTTTTATTTCTAGACTAGAATAAATGCTTCTTTCGAGGCTTTTGCCTTAAAGTACTACACAACTCTTCATTTATAGTTTTTCTTAGTTGAACCTGTTTCACTTGAGAGAGCAATTTTTAATGTCCTTTGTATGTACTCGCACACAGAAACATGTGCTAGACATATTTCAAATACCTGTATCAAAAAATACATAAAACATGGTTATGCTTATATGCAATCATTCTTCTGATTAAATTTTTTTTAATTTGAAAAAGTTGATCTGTTTTTATTTTGGGGTGTATCTATTTTGTGTATATTTGGGTCAAAATATATTACTGACTGGTAGGCATTCTGCCTTTGTAAATTATTTGATTGGTGCCAGTTCTCCTGCCTTTTCCTCAACTTTTGCTGTTTCCAGTCAATTGTCCTGTTAGACAATTCAGACAACTCCTTTGGTGTTAAGTAGTGTTACTTAAGAGTTATTAAAAATCTTCAACTGCCAGTGCTTTGGATGAACAAATTTTAAAATAATCTTCCCATTCAGTTTATATCCATAGAACACTTTTCACACTGTGAAAATTTAACTGCTTTTCTCTGTTTACTGACACTTAAAATTTATTCTTGAAAATGCATATTGTTAGCATTTAAATTATATTCCCAATCTTAGCAAGCCATAAATACTGCACCTTTTCCACAGATTAACATTTTCTAGATCTTCTCTCCACAATCCAAAGACACCTTTTTTTTTTTTTTTCCCCAAAAGGGATGTGTGAGCATGGCTACTGAGTAATGAAAATCTGAAAGACTCCACAAGTAATTAAGTTTTGAGGGCAAGAAAAAGTCACTATAGGTGGCAGGTAATTTGGGGGTGAAAAAAAGAATAGGCAAAGGGTTGTTATGCCCCTCAGGGATATAAATGCTTTAGAGTATTTGCACACCTGTGTTCAGCTTAATGTACATTACTGCCATTCATTGACTTGCTAATGAATGTGAAAAATTATCCTTTATTTGGATAGATGATGCCATCTGAGCCTGTCACAATAATATTAAAAAAGCATATCAGAGCACTACCACCCACTCTGATACTGTTATTTCTAGGGATAAGAGATCATAAGCTTTTGTAAGCATAAATGCTCTTTAATAATGCAACTCTTGCTGGCCAATGTGATCCTGGTGCAAGAGTGCCTATCCCTAAGGCTCTAAATCCTGTGGTACCAAGTGGTATGGGAGCTTTGGCATGGTTTCAGTATTTTTCTCTTCCCTCGGCAGAATTACTGAGCTTAAGCTTCTTTCTTGAAACAAGGAAGAAGTTCTGCAGTTGGAGGCAAAGGGAAGAGCAGAGGGATAACAACTGCACCCTCCTTCCTTCCCATACCCAGCACATGTAGCTGCAGTGCTCCTCTGCTGCTGAAGTAGAGAAGCTTTATGATCATCCCTGGTTTAGTGTTTGGGAAGGGAACAGACTTAAGATTGTCGAGAGCAGGGCCGTTCCTTTTACAGAATTCATACAGGTAGTTAGCACAGATTAGGTACTATTCTTGAAGTTCCCATTCTTCATTTATAAATTTGCTGCCATCCTATAGAAATGAGCTCTCAGGCAAATAGAGAAAGGAGACAATTTCACATGTATTTGTATCTGTAGAGATTCTGATTTTCAGAGGTGAGCTTGTCTTTTGTTGCCTGCTGAGGAGAAGAACCAGTGAGGTTCTTAATTCTGTAAAGTTTTTCTTGTGTTACTGCACAGCAGAGCCATGGAGGAGTATCTGAGCATCAGTTACTTACTCGGATCAATTAGAAATTCCAACCCATGAGGTGTTTCTTGAAAAGTAGCAGTGGAAAAACTCTTATGCCTTGGAGTCCTTTGAGATGCAGATTCCTTCTTTCAAATCCAATAATAAAAATGATCAACACATTGAAATGTTGTATCAGTTGTATAAACATTAAATTATTGCATTATTCTTTTGAATAGTTGAAAATACTCACAAAGTGACTGGTCTTTTAAAAAGGCTCCTGTCTGGCTCAGTCAGTACCGGCAGGAGATCTTTTGTTCACTTCATCTGATTCTCATTGGTACTGAACTTCCCAGGGCCATTATATCTACCTTCGCCATTTTAAAAGTAATTTTGTACAAGAATGAAAATAGTTCAGCAAATACCCGTGAAGCAGGAATTTTTGAGCACTTAGGAAAAAAGAATGTGTAGCTATAAAAATAGAGAAAGAGCAACTGTCATCCAGTGCAAAAAGTGAAAAACTTCTATTTAGAAACAGTTCTGCCTACATAACATTTTCTACTCCTTTTTATTATAGACATATTATATGACAAAATATTTATGAATTTATATAAATCTTCTGGTGGGCAGAAATGAGTGTGGCATTTGTTTTTGAGGAATAGATCTCTTCATTAAGCTTCAGTTTACCTCTTACAGCATCAAAATCATTTTATGTAATGCTTTATTCCTACACCCAGGTAATGTTTTTAATGTTGCTATAGTAATTATTATAACTTTAGTAATAAGAGTAATTCACTGTTTATGTTATAGCTGTCTCTGGAAAACAGTATCATGTTATGTGTGTATGTAGTGAGCCTCTGAGGAGCCCTCCATCTAATCTAAGCTAATACTTAATGTTTCTTGTATAATTAAGGGTGAGAACTTTTAACCTTTTTGGGATGATTCTGTCTAAAGGCAGATGGGGTGCACTGTTCATGGACGTCCCTGTCTTTCTTAACTGGCTACGTTGGACTCAGTGCATAAATTTTAGACAACTAAATTTAGTGGGAGATAAATGCCATTTAAAGAAAATCAACAGGACATGCTATAAAAGGGTTACGATCTTGCAATAAGAAAGGAGCTAGGAATACAAAGAAAAATAACTGTGACAGACTGAATGTTAGAGCAATAGTCAGAAACTCCTTCAGCTTCTTACCATATAAGCCCTGAACTAGAGTCCACTGCTGGGGAGATATGGATTTAATTAAAAATACAGCATATAAAATCTACTATGAGCAGAACATGGAATTAGACTAGCACTTAGAGATTAAAAAAGAAGGACCTGGATACAAAAAAAATGTTGTTTGTATGGGCCTATTCCGGATGTATGCTTTAATGACTGCACCACGGTGGGAACCATTACAGCATACATCCGGAACAGGCCCATACAAACACACAGCATCACAGCCGCAGCCCCGATCTCTGTCAGTGTTTACCTGCAGTATGTGAAAAAAAAAAAAATACGTGCTGTCATAAATATTTTAGGAGAATTTCTAATCTAAACTTTGACTATAGCTCATTTACCTGAAGTTTGGTATTTGCTTCCTCTAAACAAATAAGTGGCAATGATTGTATTATGTGATTTGATTTCTTGAGCAGCTCAGCTTATCCAGGAGGATTTCCCAAAGCTTTTCACAGGCTTTTAAACTACAGAACTTGAGAAATATTTTTAAGGAGAAAAGCTCCCTTGGTGATTTCAGCTATTACCACTCTAAATTATAAGATGTATCAGTTCCTACAATTTCTCAGAGTATATATTTTACTGTTTAAATGGGTGTTTTTTTCCCTTTGGTTTGGTAATTGTACGTGTAGGAGGCATTATGAACAAAGGTTCATATTACTATAGCATAGTATAAAAGCAGTAATTCTCAACTGAATATTACTTTGCAGGAAAAAATAGTCAAATAGTCTCACGTTCTCATGTTAATAAAAAGAATAATTCCAGATATGTTGAAAAACACATGGTATTTCTTTTCTTTCTATTCTGTGGTCCTCTTCTAAAAATAAGGTCAGTTATTTTCTTTCCTCCAGCAGATATGGCCTTTTGGTAGTATTGTGTGTGCTTTTTTTTTAGTGATTTTGAAAGCTTTACTTATCATAGACTTTCACATTTTCACTAAATTTCAGTACTGGATTTTTATTAAATGTTTACTTATTTAGAGTAAATGCTTACTTTTACTTTTGATGCTTACTTTTACTGATTTCCAGGCACTAGTAGTCTAAAAAGTACATGAAAAATCAAATTGGTGTATTCCATTGTTAGAAAGTAACATAATGGTGAGCCCATTTCCTTTTGAAAAAAATCAGAAGAGAATTTAAGTCCATCAACCATATTACTAGTATTAAGAAGATAAACTGAAGCAGATTTCTTTTTGTTAACAGAGAATACCATGCAATTAGGGGACCTGAACTCATGTGATTTTTAAATTGGTGGAATATGTAAATAGCAATGATTAAATTTAACTATTTCGTATTTTGTTTAAATTCTATGTTTTATATTCCCACTCTTTTTTCTTATTGTAAATGTTGTGATGGAATCAATCAGGTGGGTTTTGTTTGAGTAAACAGTAGTTCATTTGTTAGAGATAATTCTGCAAATAATATATTAAGACAAACATTTCCCAAAACAAAATTAGTACAAATATAGTGCTTCTGTCCATGGCTTGAGGGCCTTCTCGTTTCCAGAGCTTTTATTTTCCAGAAACATGCTTTCCCAAAGCATAAGTAGAGTATGTTCACTTTCTTTGCAGCCATTTGGGCATTAATTTGCACGCATACTTTATCTCTGAGTATTTCTCATCTAACACTCCCACATAAAACCATAGAAAGGAAAAAATCTCTGGTCTTTTTCTTTGGTTTTGGAGACATTTACCACCATTTGCAGTGGAATCTTTATTTTTCTTATGAATAACCTTTAAACAAAGAGAAGTAGTTGTAACTCTGTCTTTTACACATGACAGGATAGTAATAATTAGTAATTCTTCATCTCTCTTTATGTAACTAAATTTCTGAGTAATCATCATCAAAGCCTTAGCTGATACATAACAAACCAGTTTATATTCAAGGGATTCTTTGCTTTGTCATATGAATCATCATCTCTTCTAAACCTTTAACAGTTATGAGGTTTGAACTTTTTTTAAATTCCATGCTTTCTCTCTCACATGGGAATAATCTGTTTCTTAGTCATAACTATGGTAAACCTGGATTCACGTAATTCAGTCTTGTGACCAAATCACAATGGATTGTAAACTTGTTTTCATATGACTCTGAGGACTCATACATTTCATAAGTTTTGCAGAATTTTTAAACTTGATCCATTTCAATATTGTTACTTATTCAATTACAGTAAAACAAGTTGGTATATATGTGGGTATGAATATGTATGGGCACATATATGTGCACAGCTGTCCACAGGTCATACCTAAAAGATGTGTTATCAACATGAGTTCAGCAGTCGGGTTCTTCTGCTAAGGGTAGTAAGGCTTCCTGTGAACACACCCTTGTTTGTGTGAGCATTCTGTGCAAGTAGTTCCAAAATTATTTTATCTGGATGAAAGCAAGAACAGAACATAGCCCTAGAATTTCTACCAGCCCTTGTTCCCCCTTTCAGTTTGGGAAGTCTGTGAGATCATCAGGCTTTGCTTTGAGAGATGCCTTTCTATCAGTGAGGAATATGGGTGCAGACTCTATGTTAAGACCAGTTAAATCTCTATTGAGAAACAAAGGTAAAAAGAAAAGGAGAGAGATAAGAACAGAGTGAGAGATCTTGTTGAGATTTCTGTAACACTTCACACATCTCTGGGATGTTCTTACGTGTTGCATTTAAGATCGTACATTTTATCATTTATATGGCAAAGATTTTTCCTATCTATTTAAAGCTTTGTGAGATACTTCTAATGCATTTGAATAAAATTTTTTTTTGTTTTCTGACTTTCATTTTCTGAGGCTTTATGCAAATGTAGAGTGGAAATATTATATCCAAGAAAGAATTTATCAGAATTTCACGTTAATCAAGTTACTGACAATTTTTAGTTTGCTTGGGAATGCTGTCAAAGCACAGTCCTGTTTTATGAAGGGATTTTCAAGATCCATTTTTGGCTGATTGAGTCTGTGTGGTGTTGTATAGAATCCCACTTTACCAGCCAGTTGGTCATGGGTCACACAAATGCATGTTTGGGACATTGGGTTTAGTGGAGTGCTGTACTGGGAGTTGTCAAACAAAAAGCTTAATGTAAATCAGCTGATGAGAGTCTGTAGTGCAGCTTTCACTTAGTTAAGGCTTTAGCTTTGGCTCCTCTCACAGGTTCTCCCTCTTTGTATCAAAGAAATTGGCATGGTACACTGGAAAAATACAAGGAGATTTAATTAGTGAATGTATTGGGATTATCCTGGGCTGCTATTGCATTGCGCTTTTTAGGTTTCCAAATTCTCTTTAAGATTGACATAAAAGCCCAGGGTAAATTTTATAGACTCATATAAACGCAGAGATTTCTGAAAGGTACCATGCATTCCCCAAAACATTTCAGCTGAGAAATGCTTTTTATTTTCCTAAGATACACAAGCGCATTTAACATTTAGTGAGCATTTCTGTGAGTACAGAAGAATTCCTATACATTGAATCAGAGTCTTTAAGCAAGCATTTTAAATTTAAGTGGCAACCATATATAGATGTGTGCCAGTTAAGTACAGAAATACATCAAAAGCATCAGGATTGTTTAACCTGTTCCATCTCCTGCCATTTATTCTAATGGTTGCTTTAAAAGCTGTATCAGTTATCCAATAGGTAAATAACATTCTCAGAGAAAAATCATGGTCTGTTGTTTTGAAGTTCTTGAAAAAATTAGTGTGGTGTCCAAGGATATTTGCCAGAAGTAAAATTTTAGACAGTTACATGAGGTAGAAGGAAAAATGAATTATTAAAATAAAGTTATTGCAAGCCTGTTTATGTTTTAGTCCTAATTTATTAGATATCAAAACAAGTTTTTATTTACTTTTCTCTAAATTGTGTGATGCCTGTTAAATGGTTTCACTTTTCCTTCTCCCATGGAACCGTAGAACAGATAAAGATTTCCTTTTCTCTCTGATGGTTTTGCAAATAAATTTTTGGTGAGTGTACAGACAGGAGCTTTTTGTGCAATTAGATTCTGCCTCTTATTTGATAAGAAAATGTTAAAACCCATACACGCAAATTGAATTTGGATTCTAATATAAGGGGAAAGAAATGACATTTCACTTGCTGAAAAGTAATTTACTTGAGTTCCTTAGAAAAAAAGTAAACATTAAATCATGGTAGCAACATCGGCAGCATGTTTTCAGATAGTTTTTTTCCAGTTTATAGCCCCATGCAAATTTCTGGCATGGACTTTGTTGTTATTGAAGGTACGTAAAAACGTTTTTTCTGGGTTTATTTAATGTACAGGGATGATGATCACCTATTCTACATTTGAGCATTATCTGTGTCAAAATTATTCTTCTCTTGTCTATGTTTTATATCTTCATATGTAAAAGGCTGTATAAAATACATTACCCTAGAACCTAATTGAATTGTAAATAATTTTTAAGAAGAGAATAATTTTAAATTGGTTATACTTACACAACATAAATAAGGGCAGTGATTTTTGGTAATTTGATTTTCTTTGAGTCAGCTATTTCAAAAATTAGAGCTGTATTTTAAATACATATTTTGAAAATCATATAACAAAAAGTATGTATATAGATGGCTGAGATTTTGTTCACAGAAATGTGAAAAAAGGACTGGGTAAAACTGGAAATTATGAGCAATCTGACACTTTAATTCATACATTAATGGAGCCTAAAAGCTCTGAAATGACAGAAATTTTGCCAGCATTAGCGATTTGTAGATTTATTTTTGCTATACCGGTTGGTCATGTAGCTGGCAGTTTTTCTTTTGCATAGTTCTTGTAAATTATTGTAATCTAGTATCTGAGTGAAAAGCTATTACAGTTGTGAAGGAATATGACAACATCACTTCAAAAAATTAAGACAATTCCAAACTGTATAGGTGTACAATTTCTCCACACTTTTTAAAGTTTTTTTTTGTGTACATAACTATCAAAGCAAATGTGCAATTTAAAACTTTAACTCTGTGTGAAATGTGTTTTTGCACAATTTTATTTTTGGAACAGTGATTTGTGCTACTACATCGTAGTTTATACATACTAAAATGTAGCATGTTTGGTCTGGAGTATGAGGTATGACATATTTTTATTATGCTGCACCTTCTAAAATAACACGGATTGCAAAATACCCTTTAGTCACTTAGTGTCAAGTCTAACGAAATTCCTATTTAGCACTGACTGTTTTGCATTGAAGTGTTTTGACAGAAGTCATCCCTGTTAAGTGCTTTCTGAATGAGGCTCCGGTAGCTTGCCCGTAACCTGATCTGTGTTTTGTTTCAGTGTGTTGGCTGCTGACCTAGAAAACACTTGCATTAGCTGCATTGATCAGTCCACCTCGCTTCTCATCATTTAGGAGACAATTAATACTACCTTGTAAGAGTCCCCAGAGCATTTTCTTTGAGCTGGATTGCTTTACGCAGAAACCACAGGCAATGTTTGCAAAAGGGGGAGGGAGCCAAGTAGGAAAAAGAAAAAAGGCATTAAGAAAGCTTTGTCTAGGAACCGAGTTTCATTTGCTGTGGTGACTTTCACTCAAGTCATTCAAACTCCCTTTTCTGATAGAGCACTTGGAAAAGAAAATTAGCTGTATTGCGAAGTTGATTTGTTGAAAAGATGCTGTAAGAGGTCACATAAATACTTTTAAAAGCTTCTTCTTGAGAAATATGCATTGGATTGGGAGACTTTTATAACTTGCTGTTAAGACTATAAGCATTCTAATTTTATATTTTATGTTAAGGATTAATAATCTTACGTATTTTGAGATATTGATTGACATGTTTTAATCCTGATTTTAATTATTTTTAAATAGCATATTTTGATAGAGAGAAATTGTGTTTCTTATTCCATGTTTTTTGTTGCAGCACTTTTACCGCAGTGTTGAATTTCAGTGTTGCATGATGCTTAAGATAAAAATCAGATTTTAAGTATATGTGGATATGTTCATTTAAATGCAGGCAAGGCTCTTAGTGTGCTCCTTCATCATTAGGTAATAAAATATTTAATGTTAGACATCGCCCATTGAAGCAGGTGAGGAGCATTTACTAATAAAAGCCAATTTTTTGTTGGAAATTCCTAAGGTTGCTGTACTATTCTCTGGTAAAGCCTATGTTACACTCTTGTAAGGAGCATATCTTAAGATGAGCTCGTAACAAGTGATTATGTAGACATAAAATTGATAGGAAGGGAATTTTAGGGAGAAGGTTGCTTACCACTCTGGTACGTTTCTCTAATGTATGTGATTCCATGCAGATTGTACAGTGGGAATGAGGCCAACTGACATGTTGTCAACTTCAGAAATTGTTGCAAACTTGTTAGTATTTACCACATCATTACACTGTCATTTTCATTTTCTTAGGCTGAGTGAATGAATTTTATGTGAGTAAAGATTAATTTGTCATCTTGTCAATAGTATTTACTAGGGGTATGTCAACAGAAAAAGTTATGAGATTTATTTTTGTGCTAATTCCATGGTCTTGAAGGAAAATGTGCACGGACATTGAATAGATATATGCATCTGGCATATCTTTGCACCACAATCAGTCTTATGGTATTATTATATTTTTTGGAATACACTAATATCTTGGTAGTTCATGTTACAATTGTCCTCTGTTAGTAGAACTGTTCTACTGGTATTTGAAGGCAACAGTGAAGTGATGAAAATCATTAAATTGTGTGTGTTGGAAGTGTGAAGAATGTGGTTTTGAACATATGTATTATGTAAAATTTTAAAGCAATTTTACTTGGGCATCTAGGTTGTCTTATGTTGGTATTCCTGCAGAATGAAATTGGAAACTACAATATTCCTTTTTAAGGTGCTTTTGAGTTTTGGGGGCTTTGGGTTTTTTTCTTTCCAACTCCTGTTTTTCAAGTCAAAACTGATTTTCTGGAACCTATTTAAGTGGTTTCATATGTGGAATACAGAATATGGATTGTTTCAGTGAAGTGTCATACTTTTATCCTTAGGATTGATAACTGGGGGGTTTTATATTATTTCTTTAGCGAGGATGTATCAAGCTGTAACCCAATATGTAAAATAGTCCTTCTTTGCTGTACAGTAAAGCCATATAAAATCACCTAAAACCAGCCTCATCACAAAAAAAATATCAAGGATGTGTTTTTCCTCAGTTCTGCATCCATCTTTAGTCCTCCTGTAAATGTTTTTAATTAAGAAATCAATAAATAAGAACTGGTGTGGATTTTTTGTAGCACAAACAGAATAATTTCATTTTGGAAGAAGGTTATGAGTATGCTAACTGATGTTATCCAGGCTGGCTTGGGAAGTTAGTGATTGTGGGATCTACACAAATAGGAGTTGTTTGAAATATCTTCACATCATCAGTATGTTATCTTTTGGAAATCTCTCATTTTTACTTTTAGGGAAGTATTGTTTGTCAGTTTTGCAGCATTGCTTTGGAGTGCCATCTCTGCGCCCTGATGGAAGCAGTTTGTGGGATCTTGAAGAATCCACATGATTCAGATCAACCTTTGGTTTTTGCAGGTACTACAGAGCGGGTGTGTCTGATCCAGGGAACAGTCGAAGCACTAAATGCAGTTCATGGCTTCATTGCAGAGAAGATTCGAGAAATGCCTCAGAACGTGGCCAAGACAGAGCCTGTCAGCATTCTACAGCCTCAGACCACTGTTAATCCAGACCGCATCAAACAAGTGAGTTTTTGGTTGGGAATAGAGAGTCACAGCAGCTCCTTAGAAGTCTTAAAACTTTAGTGCTGGAAGGGGTAAACATAACATGTTCTTTAAGAAAATGTTATTTTACACTTTATTAACTTGCTGGTACTCTTTTTCCTTGTACTTACATGTTCCATGTTTCTCAGCAGTTCTTTTAGACAGTGTTTTATAAATTCCAATGCCATGCTCTAATGTGTTTCTTTCATAAAGTTTTCTTTACTGTATAAAGTGATAATAGACTTCTAGGCCTTAGTTCAAGATTGCTGAATTTTAATCTTAAATGCTGAAGCCTATGTAAATCTTAAGTGTTACTAAAAATCACAGATTGACTGAATGTTCTCTACTTTTATGTACATAAATAAAAAAAAAAAGGTAACTTTTTTTTTAGACCCCAGATTAGATAATTTAAAATTTTACCTGCAAGAACTTGAAAACATAAGAAGAATTTACTTGGGAATTATTTTACAATTTCATTTTCTGTTATTTTTTGGCATCTTCTTGCCTATTTTTTACTGTCTTCATTCAAAATCTTTGGGTACTGCAAAAAGTATTTCCAATCTGTTATTGCCCTAGTTCTTTATTCTTTGATTTTCCATACAAATTTTAATTTAAAAAAAAATTTGCTCTGTAAGGAGAATGGGAAATATGGATTATACAGGATTTAAAGTTATTTTCCATTGTGTTGAATAAGAAGAGAATGAAGAAAGAAATGAGTGAACATTAGTAAAATTTTGTCTTGTCTCTCTATCCTGTAGAGGATAGATTTTAGTTTCTCACCTATCCTATGTGGGAAAAGATTATTTTGTCCTTCTACACTAACAAGATTCAGTTTCCTGTAATTTGGTAACTGTGTGCAATTATTTTACTTTGTATACAGTGACATACACAGAATGCTTATATGAAGATGTGTTTGAACAGGATGAGTTAGCAACAGACTGCTTTAGATGCATGAAACTGTGCATAAACCATTTATTTTATTTCTAGTATTTACTTTATTTCTAATTTTTTTTTCTGTATGCAATAATTTTACATACAAATTACTCTAGGTACTTTATAAGAAAATTCTAAAAGGAAAAGCCCCAATTTTATAGAACTAGTTTCTCAGTTATTAGACATGAAAATGATTATACCTGAAAGAGAGAGAAAAAGCTGGAATTTATCTATTTTTGAGTGGCTTTTCTGCTGATAATATACTGGATTTTATGCCAGTATTTCTTAATCCAGTGGGAAACAAGTGTTCTCTTATTACAATAAAAAGTGGTTTTCCCCTTTTGAAATGAAATGAAGTTAGATTTTAGGTAAATTAGTAAGATTGTGAAAAACTAGGTTAAAGAGCTGTTTAGTGAAATGCCTAAGTAATTCCTCTCCTGTGTCTGAAGATGATATATCTTGTTGTCCACACCATTTCTTAAGAAAATGTGTCTGCAAAGTTGTTAAGGTTGTTTTCTTTTTTTTAGGGAGGGCTTGTTTTTTGATTGGTTGGTTGATTTGGTTTGGTTGTTTCTTTAGTTGTTGTTGTTTGGGGTTTTTTATTTTTTAATTTTTTTCCTCTTTTTTGAAAGTTTGGTTTGGAGTTTGTTGGTTTGGAATGTTAAGTTCAGTTAAATTCTGGTAGGATTAGTGGATGCAGCAACTGCTAATGAAGTTAGGACAGACTAAAGTACAATGTATACTAGCTCTGCATCTTAAAATATAAATATATTACTTGTAGACATACAGGTGCATAATAATATAACTTCAAATATTTGGGGATATGCATGTGCATATGTGAAACAGTTTTAACCACAATGAATTGTTTAAATTCTCTTTTAATGAGGCAACATCTATTCATGATAAATGAATACACTATAAATATTGACGTAATCTAAAATTGACTCAAATCTAAAATCCATTATTTTAACCAAGAAATAAAACTGTTAGCTTAGTTCTTAGGTAGAATTTGAAGTGAATTAATCTGTCCTCCAATGTCAGAGTATACTGTACCTTAATGAAAGATACAATACCTTGATTTAAGAATTTAAGAGAATAATATTTTATAACAGGTTGCCATGATTTAGAACTCCAGTGTTGTTATTTTCTTAAGAGCATACATATCACAATTTTATTAAATGATTACTAAAATTTTTAATACTAGTAATATTGATTTTTTTAAAAAAACTAAGCCTTATTATTTGTAACTTCTTCTTTTAAGCAAAATTTTACGTGGTTTTTCCTGTCTTAGAATGTTGCCCAAGAACATTGGCACACAAAGTATTACATTACAGATAGAAGAAAATTTAAAGTTGATTTGAAATAATAAATTTTACCTTTATTCAGGAACTCTGAAAATGTTTCAGTCAAAAAGAAGATGTAGTTTTCTCCCCATGAATGAAGACAGCAGTAGTTGAAGTCTTGCAATGCCACTCATGTGAACATGAGTGATATATGAGCATGCAGCTCTCATTTCTCTCTTGGAATTTCTCTGTCTTGGGCTGCTTTATCAACACTCACTCTAGGGAAGAGAGCTAAGAAAGAAAATTTCTGGTTATAGATTCAATGAAGGAAGTCAGTAGAGAAAGCCTTTGCTTACTGCTTGAATTCAGCACTTTCTGTCTTCAGTAAAGGCATGGGACACAGAGGGGTTGACTCTGGCCTGGCATTTCTCCTACTGATGAAAATCATTATCTGAACATTCTGTCCCTTTAACTTCAGCTTTTTCAGCTGCAGATTTGAAAGCAAATCTATATGCTTCCTTCTGAGCCTTCTCCAGTATGTTTTTTTTTTGTCTCTCCTAATCCTTTGGACTTATCAGTAGATACCAGGTAGTTCTTTCCCCCCAACTAGGTCTGATGTTTAACTGACAAATGTTTGTATCTTTTATCTCCACACAACATAGACAATCTCCATAGATGTCAGCCATCTGCTATTTCTGAGTATCACTGAACAACAACCAGCTGATTCCTGTACCCTTTCTCTTTCCAGAAACTATGAGCATTTAGCTTCCTTTTTCTCTTTTTATTAATTACAGTGTCATACAAACTCTTTTAAACCATATTGTAACTCAGGGAAACAGAAAATTGTGTTTATAAGAGATCATGTGCCTGAGTTGTTTTGTCTTTGTAATTAGCATCCAAAGCTTTAAATTTCACCTCTAAATTAATAGCAACTCTTATGAACAATGGAAAAGGCTGCTTAAATTGGTCTTATCACCTACTTCAGAAATTATTACAACTTTTTTGTAGGCTAGTTGAATTTTACTTCCAGCTTTCATTTATAGCAGGTAGCAGATGTTGTAGCAGCCTGTCCAGGAAACACGAGGAAACAGAGATGGCCATTGTTGAACTGTGCATTTTGTGGAAGGAAAGAGGACCTGTCTTAAAGATAACTCTGCTTCAAGCAGGAGTTTGCACTGTTTGGCCTTCTGAAATCCCTTTCAACCTAAATCATTCTTCGATTCTATGAAATGTTCAGGTCTTTTAAAACATAGGAAAGGGTTTAGAATTTCTTCCCTGTAAATCTAGAGTAAAACTTTCACATATAGAACTTCCAGTTAAAGTTTTCATTGGAACCAGTTTCACTTGAGCTTTTTCAGTAGATAGTTAATGTCTCATGAGTTAAACTTCTGTTTATTAATCATGGTCCCAGTTACTTTATTTGAAATCTGCAAAAGTTACTGTCTGAACTCAGATTTGTAATTTCATATTCCTCTATTGAAACAACTGCTTTTACTCTAGAAATATTGATCAACAAGGAAAAAGAAACCTTCCAAATTTTTAAATAAAACTTTTTCTTTCACATGCCTAAATAGAACCTGAGTTTAAGAATACACAGCTGAAAATATTGGCTTAAATGGAGGAGGGTGTTGTTGGTTTGGATTATGAGTTCTTCAGACTATAAACTCAGTAGACTTCATAGAATCATGGAATGGTTCTGGTTGGAAGACAAATTAATCATCTAGGTCCAACCCCCATGCCAGGAACAATTTCCACTAGACCAGGTTGCCTCATCCAACCTGGCCTTGAACAGTTGCAAGCATGGATCATCTACAGCTTCTCTGGTCAGCCTCTTCTAGTGCCTCACCACCATCACGGTAAGTTTTACCCCTAATGTCTAATCTAAATCTACCTGTTTCAGTTTAAAAACTTTCTCCCTTGTCCAGTCACTACTCACCCTGATAAAAAGTCTGTCCCAGCCTTTCCTATAGGCCCACTTTAAGTGCTGTAAGACCTCTAGAAGGTCTTGAAGAAATTTTGCTGTCTCTAGGATGAACAGTGCCAAGTCTCTCAGCTCCAGTCACCGATCATCTTTGTGGCCTTATTCTGGATCTTCTCAAGCAGGTCCATGTCTCTCTTATCCTGAGAGCCCCAGAGCTGGGTGCAGCACTCCAGGTGGAGTCTCACTAGAGCAGAGTAGAGGGACAGAACCACTTCTCATCCTCCTAGACACACTTCGTCTGGCGCAGCCTAGGATGCAGTTAGCTTTCTGGCCTGTGTGTGCACATTGCTGGATTATATTCAGTTTTTAATCCACCAATACTCTCAGATTTTTCCTTCCTTAAGAAACTTTGATTGGTTTCTTAAAATGCCTGTTCCTTCTGAGAAGTCTTTCTTTTCTTTATCATCCATTGAAGACAAGTCTGTCACCTAGATGAATCTCACTAAGCTGTAGAATATGAGAAAATTTTCATTTAAACAAAAAATAAGTAGCTTCATAGATCACAGTGTCTTTTCATCTAGTTAAAAACTTCTCATAAAATTTCTTCACTTGTGAACATAGGTGAAAAATTACACCAGTTATGATTCTGCAACGTATAGTAAGATATGCAGAGGTCTTTACAAGTTGCAAGAACAACAAAAAAAAGCTATCTAGTTCTGTACATTAAATCCATTGGCAAAAGGTTAGTATTCCATAAAAATATGTATACTTTATCCTGTCCCTCATGTGTTTTAATTCTGCCGCAGAGCACTAGTTTTATTTTCTGTTTCATTTCAGCAGTGTTGAATATAATCTCAATATGTATGCAAAACTTTGTTTATGAATGAAGTTAACTTTGTAGCTGCTTATTAACTCTTCTGTGCTTCAAAATTGGCATGAGAATAGAATATTTTGTTCGGGGATGAACAGCAGCATTCAACTTCGCATAAATTTTCAGGAGTGTTTTGGTTCTCAAGAAAATTCTAAAGTTATCTCGTACCTTCTGATGGTCTTGTAGTTTTGGTGTTTCTTTCTGAATCCCGAAGCATCCCAGAACGAAAAGGTGATTTTCTGTTCTAGAATGAATCTTAAACTCATATTTTATGGGATTTCTTACGGCTGTGCCTAGTTACATACTTCAGTTTACTGTTATTTCTATGTAACAGCACCAGATATTGTAGTAGTTCTGTGTTAGTGACAAGTTTTGAAGAAAGAGAAGGTCGTGTTTCTTTTTTGTTCTTTTTACTGTAATATAAATTCTAAATTGTTCCTTTTGTCCAGAGTTGCTCTGATGATCCAAATGGCACCTGGTGGTTTGCTTCAAGTTTCTTATCCCTTCTTGTCTTTGACAGAACATGAGATAGTCTTTCTTCAAGATCATACTTAACCATACTTTTTTCCTTTCTTAAAGTCAGGTTCCCAAGAGTTCATAAATAGGGATGAGTTACCTCTTAGTCTTTTTGTATTTTCCCATGCCCTGTCTCTTCTTCCACACAAAAACAAAACAAAATGCAAAGAGATTGAAATATCATCAAAATTTATTTTATTTATTCTTTACAGAAATGAAAAGGTAGGAAGAAAAAATAGATCACTGAAGTAATCAAAGTAGCCTTTTTAGAGTCTGAATTGTAAGCAAATTATTCATCCTTGATTATTTCTTTATCCAAATTCAGTTTTTTGAAATGTGTCATATATATTTATACAGTCATCTCCAAGAAAAGAATCTTTTGCCAAAGTTACAGATTAAACAAGATCACAGCAGAGGTGAAGAAGACTCTCTGTTTAGCAAAGCACGTGGTCTGTTAAGAAAGGCTTATCTCTGATAGTGTTGAAAGTCTAGTAAGTCTTTTAGGTTGTTCAGAAGAGCGGCAGCGCTCTCTGTTTCTCATTTTAGCTGCAGAAGGTATTAAACTGTTTAATACAATTTTTTCAAAGATAACACCTTTTGCTAAAGTGCATTAAAATATTGACTTAAGCAAATTAGTTTTATCACAATAATTTCAGTGATTAAAAGCACCAATACTAATATATGCAGGACTGAAACTCAGAATTAGGTTAGTCTTAATAGTTATTTATTTCAGGTAATGTTATTAACAATATTTCCTTTGTTTGGCAAGCTCTGCAGTGAGAAACTAAAAATTGTTAAGCTGTAAATACAGTCTCACCTTCACATTTAAGTGGTGTTTTTTCTATGCTTTCACATCTGTAACCCTGTTTCAAATAGTATTTCATTTTCTGACTTCTCTTTCTACTCCTAAATATATAGCTATACTAGTTAGTACTGAGAATTAAGTTAATTGTCTCAGTACAGTTTTATTATTTATTACCTATGGTGTAAATATTGAAACTTCTTTAGTGTAAATATATATATAAGGTTGTCATTGTAATCAAGAGAACTCAGAGACCTTTTGAAACACCATGCACATGGACTGTATGTAATCTATACTGCCATGAGACAGTTATATGTTCACTCTGTTAATCAAAAGATATCAAGAATGGAAGTGCTATGCTTTGACCATATTTCTGCACACCCTTTAGTGTGTTGTGCTCCCTTGAAAGCAGTCTCTCACAGTATAGTCAGTATTTGTGAGCACAAAATGTAGTAGCATTTTCTTGGACTTTCAGAAAATACTGCAACTCAAATATGACTCAAAGAGAATTTTATTTCTAAAATTAGGCTCCCTTTTAAATACTTAAAATCTGCTTTCTCAAATATGTGTTCTAAAAGTGCAAAGTTAGAACAAAAACCACACTCTAACCTGTAGCTCATTAATTTTCTTGTAAGTAGTAGGAAAGGTAATAGCATTTAAGAAAACAGAGAAGTTTAATTTCATCATGGCTTAGACTATACTATTGAAGAAACACCTTAAAAAAACATTCTGCAAGTCTTAGAAGTGGTGTGTGGTAGAAATTCTGACATTTTTTTTCTATAACCTTGCCAGTAGTCAACCTGCAATTTCAGGAATTCTTCAATTATACTATGGAAGTAGCAGACTCAAAAATTGAAACTTGTAATGTAAATACATCTTATGATTTCTAACCTCTTTATACATCTCATTCTCAGAAACGTAATAACTACTAAATTTGAGTGTTTGTCTAATGCAAAAGACTTGCAATTTAAAAACAAAAACATTCTGTGCTGCATAATAAGTCAGAATATTGAGTTCTATTCAACTTTCTTTAAAAAGCAATTTTGAAAAATTTTTTGCAAAGCAATTGAGACTGTATCAATAAATTACTTACCAGCCAGTGAAAATTCAATACAAACTCTAAATGCCTATTTCTGGTGGGGTTTTTTCATTTGAGAAATCACTTTGTGTTATTTTGATATGAAGGAAATAAATACGTGTATCTCCAAATTATATAGAAGCATGAAAAGGGAGAAATTTTTGCAAAACACTGTCAATTCTTTTACATATATATATGTGTGTTTGTATATGTATACATATAGATATGAAAAAATAAAAGTAGTTATAGCAGTAAACAACGTAAGAGAGATTAAGCCTCAAATACAAACAACCGTTTATACAAAGAAAAAAAAGCACCAAAACAACAAGACAAAAACCTATTATTTTCAGTATTTTGCCATTTCTTTTGGAATAAAAAAGTGTTTTTCCATAGTTGATTTTGTTCATTAATACAGTCTTTGCTTTTAAATTTATTAATCTCTTTTTTTCCAGTGTATTTTAAACGGACTTTTGCTAAAATAAATAATGAAATGCTTCTACTTAATAGATGTTATAGTTCAACAGTCACCTGAAATGATTATCATCACTCGTTTTTTTATCACGGCCACATATTTCTGTGCTTTAGAAAGACTGATTATGAATTGAAATCTGAGATGTTTCCAGTTTCTTAAATCATTTGTGGTATCAGTGATTATCATTATTCAGTGTTGAAGTGTTCTACAGATTTCCCTATAAATCCACTAGTTAGGTTTGGTAACAACTCTGAAGAACAAACTATTTTTTCCTTCTAATAAGTAACCTAGCATACCAAAACAATCTACAGTACCATATGCCCTAGTTATCAGTGGTGTTGATAACAAACTATCAGTTTTCTCAAATATTTTAGTCAAAATATATTAGCATTTTTTTTTTCTTTTGGGGAGTTCAGGATGGGAGTTTAATACCTAGCTGTAATAAAGAAAACCTACTGGGACAATAAACGATTCTCCATTCTTTTTGGTTGGGGGTTTTTTTTGGTTTTGTTTTGGGTTCATTTTTTTTTTTTTTTAATTTTCTTCCTCTTTAGCCTTAAATGCTAAAAATCAGTTCATTGCAATTTCAGACTTTGGTAAGAGAAATGCTGCATCATCTCGCTGAAATCAGAAGTATAATTCTATAGCTGAACAGGCTTAGCTGTGTACTATTGTGGGATCAGACACATCTTTTGCTAAATTATTCTAGCCCCTCACGAATGGACCCCTCGTGATGGTCCCATGTTTAGTACAGAACGACATGGGAGAATCCTTTATAAATACCTTGATTTTTACAATGTGTAGTGCCTGCTGACCAATAGCAGTTTACCAAGTTACATATTTTTAATAATGACCTATACATGATAGTATTTTCTACGTAACCATCTTGAAAGAGTCTCAGTTGATGCTTAAGCTGTGTATGTTTTCTTTTGTTTTTATTGTTTTACAACGTAAGTTACAGGTTGGAAGCACAAAATAGGGATCCGTTTCTTAAGATTTAATTTTTCCTGTTTTGATTGCCTGTTTGTGTACAAACTATGAAAAATGGATCTTCATACTGTTTAACATACATCTAAAATATTTGTGTGTGCATATGTACAAGCCCATATTTTGCTAATGCACAACTTTATGCATTCACAGTGTCCCAGCTTTCTCATATGCATTAAGAGTTTTAGTGCAAAAGTATGTATACCTATTTTATGAGGGACTGTCAATGATTGTAAGTAACAGAACTGCTGAAAGTGTGACATTTTGCTTTATTTATTTCTAAATAGTTTTGGTTAGTAACTATATGAGCATATGATAAATTCCATTGTATAGCACTTTAACACTTATTTCTTGACATAAAAATAGTGTAATTTTTGATATTTTATAATATTTATATATTGCAAAGATGTCAAAAAACATGCTTTGAATAAGTATTGTATGTTATGTTTTGAAAATGGGAATTTCACATTTTTACTACATTTATAAAGAGAAAAGAAGAGTTCTTCTGTCAGGATCTAATACTTTTAAAGGAGAAATGTGTATATAAAATTTTTAAACAGAGCAGTGCTTTTTTAATATGTTCAAGAATTAATGTTAAGCATATGTATATTATTTAGAAAAGATGATCAATAAATATGACTCTTAATTCTTTTTTGTGTTTATTTTGAACACAGAACTATAATAAGCTATTGACCTTTGCTCAACTAAATGAACATTTTTAACACTAATCATAAATATTTTGTAGTTATTTGTTATGAAGGTATTAGTTGCATGTTCATCCATCATGAGATTGATGCTTACATTTTTTCACCTGCTTCTGGATTAAAAAAGATCAATGAATATTTTAGCAGTTAGAATATTGCCAAAAACACGGTAGCTTCAGCGTAACTGTTGTAAGGTATGGAGCACAGTTTGCTGGCTATAAGTCCTTGCTGTAGAATGGTGCTTTATAAAGTGCCAGAGTAATTGTCTCTTAACTTCTTTCAGACATTGGCCCTGTTTGTTCGTAGACTGATAACTGTTCCTAGTGTGCTCATTGAACTTGCTGGAATTTTTGTTTACTTATAGTCTTCATTTTCCCCAAGAGCAGGAGAGAGGAAAGAATATATTCCTCATGTGGTCAGCATATTTTTGAGTATTTATGTGAGTTCACCATCTTGATTTCAAGTCATGAATTTGTTTTTACATGCATAAGCATGCATATTTACATGCATTATTTATCAATTGACTTTAAATTCCATTAAGTTCCAATGAGTAGGAGAAAGATTTCTGTCTTAGGCATTTTTTATTTCTTTTAATTTTCTAGTTATGTTATTTTGTTGGTTTATTTATTTTTTTAACTGTTAAGTCTAAGGCTTGTAAAGGTTGATTTGCTCCTGAACTGCTTTGTTCCCAGACATTGCCATCTTCCCCAACTACCACCAAGTCCTCTCCATCTGATCCCATGACCACCTCCAGAGCCAATCAGGTACAGTATCATCCTACCATCTACACCATACTTTTCACGGGTGACAGCTTGCAAACTGGAGAAAAAGATATGGTGGGTTAAGGATTTATTCGTTCATTCACATATATACACCCATAACCATAGATATCTAACTCTTGTTAGAAATTGGTAAAGTAAATGGAAAATATTTTGCTTCTTTTAATTTATTTTGGTGGGCTTCGTTAAAACCTCTGATGAAAGCAAAGTATCTTTTAAAATAGTTGGGGTTTTTTTTCCATGTGATAAAATGCAAGGATACAAAACTGGTGTGTTTGTAGACAGAGTAACTCTTGGTTTATATATGTTTATGTATATATGCACACACGTAATTACTTCCTGGATCAGTTTTAAATTATAATAGAATTACTCCTAAACACACGCTTAAATAGCTGGAATTCAACACAGGAATGGCAAACAAACTTCTTCATTGGAGAATTTTTAAATGTGTTTGTGGACAGTAACATAGGGGCATTATTTAAGTATAGAAGTATTTTGAATGAAAATTTATTGATGAAGAATGAAATAAAATTAAATCTCTCTAAAAACATGCTAAACACATCTAAGTAAGTTTAATTCATATTATATTTTTAAATGCATAAACTGTCCTTTTAGCACCATTATTGTTAGTTATACTCTTTTATTTTAACTGGAAAAGTTAATGTCCAGTTGATTGTGTCCACAAATTATCATATTATCTTTGTCTTCCCTATTAAAATTGTTAAAATTGCTACATACCATGCTTTTTAGAAGTTATTCATGCTTAATAACCACCTATTTAATGCACTGTTAAACTTAATGTATTTTGTGTTCAAATAATGTAAGTATTTAGTATATGCTAAGAGTTCACACAGACTGTTTCAGTTAGCTGAATTTTGCTATCAGATCTTGCGTAAATAACATCAAATACCAGAAAAGTTTCCTTCACAAGCTAATTTCCCCTGGAAGTTAACACTGTTATTAATTACTGATTCTCTGATATTTTGTGAACTGCTTAGAACTTGCTGGTATATGAACAAACAATCTAACATGAACGGAAGCGCATTAAAGCATTATACCTTTGATCAACACATGACATCTTTTGAAAGGGATGTCAAATACAGAAAGTAATGGAATTGAGAAAGAAATTGTACAGATAGAGGAACTACTAATAAAAATATAGATTGTGATATCCTTCACTTCAATTTGAAAGCCTTCTTCATCAGCCTGCTTCCATTCCAGCAACAGTTACTTGGCTTCATCATCATTAAATGACAAAGATAAAATCTTTGCCGACAGCTAGGGATATTTTATGAGCTCTGTTCAGCTTTTTTTTCTCTCTCTTTTAATTTTAGTATTCTGGTTTTTTTTTTAATTAGAAGGTTTTGAAAATAAGGGGAAAGATTATTTTTAAAGGGTTCTTACTATTTTTCTTTTCTTTCACACTTTCTTTTTTTTTGGTTATAAGTATACCCTGATGAGCATTATTTAGAGAAAAAGGAAGAAGTGCTTTTATTTACAGGAAATACGATTTGAGCATGTTGTTAATTAGCATAAGAGAAGCACCTACTTTGCATCTGTTCTATGAATTTTATATTATCAGAATTATAGTGTAGTGTATAAACTTTAAATGACTTTTCAATAGCTAAAAATACTTAATGTGTATAATAAGTTGTTCTATGAGAATATTGTCAAGTAATATAGCTAAATATACAAGCTAAGTGAAATGTATGCTTTGTGTCCTGTCTATATCCCGTATCACATATTTTAATGCATTTTATTCATAACCTGTGTTCAATTCAGTTTTCATACAAGTAATCCAGACCTTTTTTGAACAGCATCAGAATTGTATACATGAAGAAGAGTAATGAATTCCTTAAGTGGCTTTTGGAACTGGTTTTGTTATTAACTATTGAAATTTGTACAGGTTTATGATTATTTTATCCCTTCTAGTATTTTCTAGTGATTTCTAGCCATTCCAGCAGGAAGCACAAAGCACATGATAAGGCAGTTAAGGCCTTTCTGTTCATTCTAGTGATAAGTGACGTCACTGGCAATTGTTCCCAGACTGTAGTGGTGATTAGCATTCAACACCAGTGTATCGACAAGTATCTGCACTGCGGCTGTAACATGGAAATGGGTTCCAGCACAATAATTTCAAACCTCTCGGTCGTCATGTAAACACCCAATAGGAGAGTATTAGAGAACAACAATAAATGTTTGTTTTGATATATGGCTGTGTAAGATGAGTCTCAACAGAAAATAAACGTTCAGGTATGGGTTTTCTCACAAGATGTTATATTATGATAACATGAGAGAGCTTAGCTAACTGGATGGATGTCAGGAAATTCAGCATTAACGTGTAAGATAAATTCACAGCACACTCTATTGTGTGGATAAAGTAGCATATTAGGCTTAAGTTCATTCAATTTTCTGTAATATTTTAATCATGAGAAGATGATATTTTATATTAAAAATTAGAAAGGTGATGAAGCAAGCTTTAAGCTTAAATGCTGGGTTGCTGTTGGAGTGAGAATTTTAGGCTGGGTTGGAGGACTCCCCCATAAGTCATTGCAAGTAGAGAATTGTTGAATCTGTGCTTTGGTGAGTACAGCTGATGAGAACCTTGTGCTGTACAAGCATGTCAGTTGTGTTCCCCTGACAGAGCTTGAACAATTTCTAGACACACTTTTTACTACAAGAAGAAAATAGCTCTGCCAACAGAGGTCAGAGGAAGCTAGGCAGGAAATCTGGCTTGTATTAGATCTTCCTTTTAATGACTCACTTTGCCTCCATTCAGATGAGGTCATAACTCCTTTGTATGGCAGTTCCCGCTTTTGATGAATTGTTTTTGGAAAAATCCAGTGTTCATGAGCTACATGTTTTATGACTCTCAAGTAGAGGGATAGTCTCTAAAAATGCCTTATCTAGTGGAAGAAAAGTTTATTCAGAACTGTCATGTGTTGTATTATACTGAGTTGCCTTGGGTGCAACAGAAACCTCTTCACTAGAAGTGTTTTTCTCTTTAGTTCTTTGTTCCAGGAAGTTATACATCTGTCAGTATTAATCTTGTAAATGTCTTGTTTATTTTTTCAGTGGAACTTTCTTGGATGCTTATTGACATAAAAATCCATACACTGCAAACTTCCCAAGGAAGAAAGAACCAAAGAGGCAATAGAATTTCCAGGGTTTTTTCTCCCTCCTGTCTGCCTATTGCTGAAACGAACTCAATCTTCTAAACTTTTAGACTAAGAGCTTCTGTGTTACACCCTCACAAACTTTGTCAGCTTTGTTTATAGCCAAACACTGACAGACATATAGCTACAGTGTTCTGCTGTTCTGCTGATGCCCCTGGAGCTGGCAGAATAGAGCTTTACTTTTATTTACCAGGAGGAGGAAATCAATTTGACTTCTCCAAAGTACACTTCAAGAGGTAATTTAATCTATAAAGTGATAAATAACGCACTAAACATCATATAAAGCATGCTTGCTTTTCTTCTGTAGTACCTTGTAAAGGTACAAATTTTAATACTTATTTTAACAGTTAAGTGACTTTAGATAGACTAGTATTTCTATAATTAAACTGTTTACATATTTTTATTAATTTTCAGGATTATTTTTTCTTTTTATCTGCCTGCTTTACTGATGTTACTCTAATTTTAGAGGGAGAAACACATAAAGCTAAGTTCTTATTTCTCCTTTGCCTATTTGATGTATACCTGTAAAGGACACTTGAATGTCTCCTTCTCCCGTCCTCCCTTTTTCCATGAAATTGATACCACTGCTGACCTTTGCTACTGGCCTAAGAGAATAAAAGGCCAAAACACACATTTACACTTATTAGTGAGTCAGGAGAGTGATGGGTAGGAGTCCTTTTCTCTTGCCTTACAATTTAGATAGGCTTAAGCTTAGCAATAAAATAGGATTTATCATAGCAAACTTTGAGTCAATAACTTACTATATAAACCTTTTATTTTTACTTTTTTAAAAGCACTATTTTTTCCCCATAGCATTTGTATTTTTTATAATTACACCTTCTATTTCGTTGCTTTGTTATTGCACCTGAAACTCTCATTTTATCATTTAGTACAATGTAATATAAATTTTGTGGAGTGCAGATAGGTGTCAATTTTGTTCATTCAGTCCTCGGGTTTGCTTTTTTTTGAGTATATCTATCTCATCTTCTTGCTGCAATGTCGGTAATAAATAATACTTTTCAACCTTTTCACATAATGGGACTGAGCCAGTGTTCTTGGTGCTGCCTGTACTCAGCAGGTACAGCACAAGCATATGGCTATTAAAATCTTGGTATTTGGAATTTGTACTTTTGGCTTGTATGATCTCTTTATTTTATGCAAAATCTATGGTTTGCAATGTGATATAATAGTAGACATATAACTAGAGAGATTGGGAGATTAATTGACGTCTCTAAATTGTAGTGATCAATGCACTCGAGCTCCCTCTCTGACTTTAAAGAACCGCCCTATCCCCGTTTGTAAAATGGCTTGCAGAAGTATCATCTTTTTATTCATCACAGAAAGGTAGACTCTGAAAACAGAGGTTGTCTGTAAACATACTAACAGCTCTTAAAGGGTTGATGAACTTATACTTGATACATAATTTGTTGTGGGAGGTGGAGGAAGAAATAGGAAAAAGCTTTGTTTCAGTCTTCTCCTATCATTAAGACATGGATTTTAAAAGTATTTATAATATCCAGCATCAAATGTTAAACTTTTTATCAGTACTTTAATCGTAATGCACAAATACTGAGTTTTAATGACGATCCCAGGATAGTCAATAGCCATCATAGGCCAGTGAGATATTATCTCAATTTGCCTTTGAAATTTGATGTGAGGCTTGTTTAAGATATTTTGTCTTGGATATTTTAACTGTAATATTCATCCATTTTTTTTCCATGATTTTAATGTCAGTTGTTACAGTAGTGTTGAGAAAATCTGTTTTCTTTTAAGGTCTTTCACATATTGACTAAGGCTGGGTGGATCACTTGATCTTTCCAAATCTTAGTACTGTGTATTAAAAATCAAAGTCGGTATAAAATTATTTAGCAGTCTTATAAAAGGTGCTACAGAATAAAAAATGTAGCATAGCTTTAATTTGATTACTAAGAATATTTTCTATGGGAATTCTCTGAGATAACAATTTGACCTTTTGTCCACCTATCTGATTCATCACTGATAAATATGACCATTTTATTTACATTCACATGAGGCTGTCAGAGGTCTACATACAAACCTAATATTCAGTTTGAAAGAGACTTTATCTAATAGTGTTTTATAGGGACCATCACTAAAGTATTTAGTACACCAGATTGTTTTAGTTTAATAAGACATAGTTCCTTTTTTGATTACAAGTTGCCTATGGCACACTGTGGATAGCACATAATAAATAATGTTTGAGACAGTATATCCAGAAAGGGCTAGGAAGAATTATTCTCCTGTTCATGTGAGAGGATTCCAGTAAAGGTTCCAGTGTTTTAGATGTAACCTGTCCTGCTTCTTTTCAGCCAAAATCCTTCATTTCATGTCTAAATTCTAAGCAGAATTAACCTATACTCCATGGACTAACTGTAGACTTTTTCTTCTGGTTCTCATGTTAATACATTACGTGTAATATATTTCTCTTGTCCTTTAACCACTTTTTTTCAGTATTTTGCAGTATCTGAGCTCAGTGCTTGTTTGCACTGTTTCCTTAAGAAATAAATTTTTTTAGATTCTATAAAGATATTTAAATAACAATTTAAAAACTCTTATATACAAAACAGCTTGGGGATTTTACTCTTCTTATTGAGTGCTTCAATTTTTGCCCTTGGGACAAGTATGTAGGTAATGATTTGGGTTCATATTCCTTACTCGTTTCCTTTCTCCTCTCCCACTGCACAACAATTTTAGGGGTCACTGCTTACTGTTCCTGTCTTAAATGTAGGAGAAATGTCAGGAACATTCATGAGAAATGGGGAAAGATGTAGATTCTCACTGCTAAGTCTCTGAATACTACTGGCATATCATTCACAGGATGTCATAAATGATCTGCCAGTTACAGTCGTGTAAGTAAAAATGTGATTCCATGTTCATGTATCTTGTTTGGATTTTATGCTTGATAATAATTAGAATTGCTTGGTTTCCTATTTCATCCCCCCTTCAAAAAGATACATGTTCTCAGTGTAATGGACAGAATTATTATTCTCTTCTATTAAAATGGATAAATGTCTTAAATCAATACCTCCTCATGTTTTGAGCTCTACCTGGTTGTTAGATTTTTTTGTTGTTGTTTTTCCCCCCACAGATAAAAATCAGGAGGTAAAAAAAAACCAAACAATAAAACCCCCACATATAAAAGTAAAACTTAAAAAAAAAAGGGGAGAAAAAGTCTGTGTTTATGAAGACTTAGATGATTTAGAAAATATAAAAATCTTACTGTAATGACTTTATAAAGCGTACTTTCAATTCAATTAATTTGTTTTAAAATCATTGTTACTTTGGTTAAGATGCTGAGATCACTATAAAGTACACTTACGACTTCCGTGGGATTTATTCACTTTAAAATATTTTGTAGTGAACATGTAAAAAGACAATGTTTTTTTGGATTCAATGCATTTTTTTAGACTTGTAGGGTTATCATCATCTCATCTTATTTGAGTTAGGAGTTAAAAAAGTCCCTCACTGTACTTCAAGATGTTCTTTCATTCAAGGATATTTGTAGATATGATATATAGGTTTTGGCATTTTTCCATGTCCCCATACTAAGAAAAGGTCCTATCTGCTTAGGAAAAAGGATCATTAAACATAGGAAAGTGAGAGAACACACATTTTTCTCTTTGCCAAAATATAATAAAGGTTTTCAAATGTCCTTTGAAAAAGGGTTTTTAATTACTTCATGTTCTTTGTTCCGTTGTAAGTATAATTCCTTTATGAATACAAAATTAAAATAAATAGTACATTATAAAATTCCAGATATATCTGTCTTCAAGTTCCATCCCAAATAAGCAAGAGTGAAAGTTGGCAACGGGTTACTCTGGGATCTAACCAAGGTTAGCTGTGACCTTGAGTTCTTAATAGTCAGATTGGGTGACATGCTGTTTCATTCAAAACTAGTACTGGGTGACAAATCCAGCCATATTCTCAGGCATACAGGCAAAGAGTCACCTAGTGCCCTCTTCGCTGGTTGAACGACCCAGAGAAAACAGAAGATCAGAGCAATTTCCAGAATGCAAATCTAGATGACTTTATTGTTGTTTCTCTGCTGCATAATGAATCAGTCACATGAGGGTTTGACTCCAAGTTTTCAATTATTTGGAATTTAATTTAGTGGCTTTTAGGGAGTTCAAAATTTATATAGTTAAGGGTTGTATGAGAATGTGGAAAGAAAGATGGAGCCTTACTCCATCTTTCAGTAGAGTTTACTGTCACACCAGGACAGATCTTGTACAGCAGACTGTAATGCAGAAAGGCAATACCATGTTTTTCTCATATAACTAGGTTGATTGAGGCATGATTAGGCCTGGCCCTAGCAGATCCTACTTGGGGCCTGTGTTAGTTCATGGGGTTTTTTGTGCTACCTGAAATATTTTCACTTTCACAAGCTGTTTGTAGGTATCGTGCAGCACCGCACTTTGCTGCAGGGGGAATGCTAGATGCATTGTCTGCCTTCTGCATGCTTTGAGAATTCATCAGATGGTGAGAAGTCATAGATGGATGTGAGACAAACCCACCATTAAAGTAGGTGTCTGCCTGATTTGAATGAAAAAGGAGTGTTTTTTGTATACAAATCATAGAAGCAGGTTGACCTATTGCACTATAGGGAATAAGAGGCAGGAGGTTTTTCCTCTTCCAGAGGTTAGCTGCATCTAATGAGACCTTTGCCTAAAGCATTGCAACCTAGATTTCAGGTAGTCTGTATCAAAACAATGTGTAACTCCATCTTATCCAGTAGTATTATCCCCTAGTTTTGTGCCTGTAGTTATTTTCACATTTGTTGAGTTTGGGTTTGGTTTCGATTTTTTGATTTTGTTTGTTTGTTTGGTTGGTTGGTTGGTTGTTTTTTCCCTGAAAGAAAATTAGATCCCCTGCAAGTAATAGCAGACACTAAGAGGTATAGTTTGCAAATAGTGGATCAATGGGAGTATTGTCACTGTAGAATCCAAGTCTAAGGGTTCACTGGTCTGTTACTTCTCAGTGATTTACATTTGAATTTCTGCAGCCTTGAAGAGTATTAGTCTGGGGGTACAGAGGGTCTGCTGCCTGTTTCACCTTCTGTTTTCCCCTGCTTGTCAAATGACACCTCAGTGAATGCAGCCTTAGAGATCACTTCTACATAAGTTACTCATTCAAGTGGACTTTCTACCTGTGATTTGGATGGGGTTAGAAAAATATGGCTTAGATTTTTATTTCTTTAAAGTTTCTGAAAGCCCACAGGTCCACTGCAGTTTAAATTCTTCTTTCATGTTTCTAAGTAGCATAGTACATGAGCTCAATGCTTCTCAGCTTTTTATGGTTATCTTTATTGTCTGCTTAACAAACTTAAAAATGCAGTGAGAATTGATTGACTTTATTCTCTTAATAGTAATTGTAGTAATTGTGATAATAAATTAACAGCTGCCCCCTACCCATGAGATACTGAAATGCAGTCTCCATGTGCACTCTTCTAAAGTGTTACAGTTATGGAATTAAACTGGTTTATGAAATAGATTAGACTATGATTAATGGCATTCTATGGTAAAAAGTACTGAACCAAAATACAATACTTCCAGATCTGCAGACCTGTGCACATGTATAATTAAGTGATACAGAAAAAAAAAAAGAAATCAAGTCAAAAGATAATCACTTCCTTGCAGAAAATTTATTCATAAGAATGAATTTAAAATGTTTAATAAAATGACTGTTAACATTGTCTAGAACCAGTATTATCACTGTTTTAGAAAGAGAAGGAAATAACAGTTGTTTGTTAAAGACATTTCACAGGTTGCATTTCACTTGCATGTCAGCATTTAAGATGTTGTTTTATAGAAATTCCTGATTTAATTATGTCAAAAGTAATCAGATAATTAGTGATACACATTACATTAGCAGTCACAGAAAAGACTGATTGGCTGTACACAATGTGTGTGTAAACGCCGATGTTTGTCTTTACTGCATCCAATTTCATCGTAAACTGTAAGTTATGCCTACCTTACATTAATAGGAACACAGGTGAATAATGGTAAAAAAAGGAGGAGATTGAAACTTTGATAGGATGAAAGTTATATTTTGAAATCCAAATTTACAGTGTTTATTTAGATATTACTTATTCCAATAATTTGTGTACGTTTTCTTATAAAAACCTTTTTAATATAACTATACCTTTCCTTTATGCATATTTTCACTAAATAGTCTAGTTATAAAATGTGTTAAGGCTGTAAAATGCCTTAAGTACAAATGTTATTGAAGTAAATATTTCATAAATGTTTTTATATTGCATAGCCTATGCAATATTCAGTACCTTTTATTCACAATGAAATTATTTATAAATAATATGGAAATGACATATGCCAAGTGCTTGTCTATAGTTAGTTTGCCTTAATGAAATTTGTCTCCTATTGTATGAGAAATATAACCCAGAGCACAGATGTAAGGAAAAAATATGGTTTGCAAATATGTAGTTCAACAATAAATATATACAATTTTCCTACTGAGCTACATGCGTATGATCTAAATCCAGGATCTTCACAATTAACCAGGGGGATGCAGTTTTACCTTCAACTGTCTCTTTTAATTATAGGGATTTTTTTATAAGCTAAGTTGACTTTGATAACTGACCTAAGTTAGCACCTATCAAACTTTTTGCTTCTGCTCACTCAAATAATTGGTAACTTCTGTCTTGTCTCCACTTATTCCAGTATTTCTTTTTTGTTGCAGCAGTAGTTACTTGTGGCTTC
This sequence comes from Machaerirhynchus nigripectus, assembly GCA_013397975.1. Classification (NCBI taxonomy): domain Eukaryota; kingdom Metazoa; phylum Chordata; class Aves; order Passeriformes; family Dicruridae; genus Machaerirhynchus; species Machaerirhynchus nigripectus. Next base: position 1,364,087 of record VZRQ01004857.1, on the reverse strand, counting down.
CTTGTGGCTGTCTTGGTTAAACACATGTAACTACAAGTTTACAAGAGTTAACCAAGAAGTAGATATAAACTAAAGATATAAATCAGCTGGGGTGCATGTTAAGTTCTAAGCCAGCCAACCACTGCTTAGTTGCAGTTAATGATGTATTTCCTGAGACCTACAGCTTGATTTTACCTTATTCTGTTCTCTGATCCTTCTTAGAGACATAATGTCAGGCTCTGAGAGGAAGGTTTTTAATTGAATTATCAGAGGACTCTATTAGCATTAGAGAGCTATGGAGTCCTGTAGCATTGCTTATTAAGTTTGGAGACATCACAGAATCCCAAAATCGATTAGGTGGGAAAAGATTTCTGACATCATCAAGTCTAGCCAGTGATGTAACACCACCTTGTCAACCAGACCATGACTCTAACTGCCACCTCCAGTCATTTCCTGAACACCTCCAGGAATGGTGACTCCACCACCTCCCTGGATAGTTCATTCCAATGTTTAATTATCCTTTTTGTGAAAAAATTTCTTCTCATGTCCAGCCTGCACTTTCCCTGGCATAGTTTGAGGCCATTTCCTCTTGTCCTGTCACCGGCTGCCTGGGAGAAGAGGCTGACCTCCCACCTCACTATAACCCTCTTTCAGGTAGTTGTAGAGAGCCGAAAAGGTCTCCCCTGAGCCCCCTTTTCTCTGGGGTTGCTCAGCTGCTCCACATAGGACATGCTCTCCAGACACTCCACCAGCATCGTTGCCCTTCTCTGAACATGCTCTTTCTTGAAGTGAGGGGCCGAGAACTGAGCACAGTACTTGTGTGTGGCCACTCATCCATCCACCCATTAGTGAAACCACACTAAGGAAGCTGTGTCCTTTTTGTAATGAAGATTTCTAATAATTACTATTTTTCATAACGTAGAGAGACATGGTTATATACTTGTTTTCTGTTTAATTGTCCTCCCTTTCTCATTTGAAGACAATTTTCAAATCACATCTATGAGATGGTCTTCCTGAGAATTTCATTGAATAATTCTTGGTACACAAAATTCTATTTTATTAGTTAAGGACTATTTAATACAGAAGGGCTCAAGCTTCTGCTGCTGGTTGTCTTTTGCAAAGCCAGGGATTCAAAGTAACCATAACCCTTGGAGCTGTTAATCTTGTTAGTTCATCTAGATAGACCAGGTGCATTTTGCACAAGCCAGATTTCTCTTTCTGTCATCTTTGTTCCATCATATTTATTTTATGTGTATTGGTTGATGACAGTATAAATTGTATCTTTCATTTGACCCTAATTTTGTGATCTTTGAGTAAAAGTGCACGTGCAAAACTGGTGCCAGGTAACACCAAGATACACCATAAAAAATACCCTGTTCAGTCTTTTCTTATCTCTATGTGTAACTAAATATAGACTGGATATGAAAAATACTTCTCAGACCAAAGTTATATTATTTAGATTACCTAATATTGTTAAGAGAAGAAATTTGGTTTCCAAGAAAGGTTGGAAAGTCCTTTGAAATAATTTTGTAAGAGTGTGGGTTTTATTCCTTGATTTTGAAATGAGGACAGCTTTCATTTGGTCTGTGCATCAGACTTACTTTTGACATGATTGCAGGTGGGAGATTCTAAGACATGATGGACCTGGGAGGAAGTGGGGGCTCCACTCATTGTGTCTGTAGAGAGTACAAATATGGGCATGTCTTTCATATGGACTCATTTGGATTTGTTTTTCCTTATTGTTTTTAAAATCAGCTGAATTGCAAAAATATGGTTTAAAGAGGCACTGCTGAATAAGTAGCTTCTGTAACCTCTACCTAAGCTGAAGCTGTTCACTAGATACTCAGTGCAAGAGGACTTTTTCTACTTACAAGTAAATTAAGTATTATCCATTCTTATATAGCAGTATATATTTATAGTACAGTATATTGTGTGCATATAAAAGTATCTATAGTAGTGATATATATTCAGATGGATTTGGGTTTGCTTCTTTATTTACTTTTCTGTAAGTTTTTCTATTAAATCATATGTCTGTGGGAATGGTGGGAAAGGCTTTTACTCTTTTGTTTTGTGGTGTTTTGGGTATTTTTCTTTTTGATTGTGCTTAGCTAGATAAAATGTTTAAAATATTCCTCCTTTTAAAAGCAATTTGGCTCTGCCATCTTATCATGTTTTTATATCTAAAGAAAAACCGATGTTTTCAGTAAAGAACTCATAAGAAAAGCTGTATTTATATAGCTCTTAGGAAAAAATCTTGTCATTAGCTTTGTGCCATTTTTCCTTTTTAATTTTTTTTATAGTGAGGAACACCATGAAACTATACAGAAATGTCTGTAGGGGAAAACAAGAATAAATATGCTCTTATTTTCATGGACCTGAGACATTAATGGGGTTACCACAAGGATTTTAATTTGTGTATGTCTTCCCTTCCTTTTTATGGAGAACAGCATAATTACCCCAGAATTTTAATCACAAATAGTGTAGGAGGGGATGTTAGGGTTTAGTGTTATTTTATGGTCATGAAAGTTGTTCATTTAGACAAAACACATTCAGCTAGTTACATTTTATTTTACCTCCTTCTTTCAATATCTACCATTTTTTCAGTTCCACAGATTCTCACTTAAAACTTCAATTTTCAAAAGATCAGATTATGATAGCTGTGATAGCAAAATTGGGGACTGTTTGTAAGCATGAAAATATTAAATATGGAAATAGTGTATTTTAAAGAAGGGACTAACAACTGTCATATTTTCTGAGCACTTTGCTTGCTTCTTTTGGGAATCACAAACCTGTTGATATGAGTAAACATAAAGTTCCTCCTGCTGATGATCAAACTCTCGTTTTTGACCTCCCACAAAAAGATCTCAAAGAGCTTTGAGCAAGAAAGAAAAGTCCTTTTTTAATGGTCATTATAAATCCTTATTTTCCATGCCACAGAACTGAAATGGTTCTGCGGATTTACCTTAATTCCACATCTTTTAAAAGAGAGGTCTACTGCAGATGATATGTAGTTGATAACTTAAATTATGTTCTGAATTGCCAAACGAATCCTGAATTATTGTGCTACATATCTTACAGAAATCAACTGTGGCAAAGATCCTCTGAAAACAAAATAGAACTCGTAGCCTTTTTTTGTTCTGTCAGTCCTATAGATAGGTAGATTAATTTTAAAATGTGGTTTCCAGAGACTGATTTTCAGTACTCTTACCAGTAATTCTGAAGCATGATTTCATATTTGGATTGAAATCCTAAATTAATTTAGAAGAAGTCTAGCATGCTGTTAAAATAATGTGATCTGGCCAGCAATGTCCAAACATAAAAATCTCAATGTATTTCTAATATCTGCGGTTTAGTTTTTCCAAGCTTTCAAATTTTAGTCCGTTTCAATGAAAAGTGTCATTGACAGAGAAATGGCAAGTCCCTTAGCACATTTCTATTGGCTATCCTTTCCTCTGAATTTAATTGACATAATTACAGCATACAATTTTCTGCATTGATTCTTTTAGAAGATTATAATTGTGTATTCTAGCCATATTTATCAAAGTTTATACTGAAAACTGGGCACTGGTGGTAGCTGTGATGATTTGTAATTTTAACAGTGTATCTTCATCTTGAAAACTTCTTCTCCAGTCAAAGGGATATTTAAAAATACTGTTAGTTTTCTCTTAGACCTGCAGGTCCATGGCCACTTAAAAAAAAAAAAAATCAGTCTCCTTGAAGTCAATGGAAAATTGGTTCCTAAGTGCCTGCTTATAGGCCGCCCAAAATTTGTTATTAACCTCTTAGCCAATCTCTTGTATGTTTCAGCCATAGGATTTCTTCCAATAATTGCTTCTCATCAAGTGTAAGTTTTGTAGTTAAAATACAGCATGACATTCAGAGCAAGTTTATGGCTGATCTGCTACTGGGGAGTACATGTAAAGCTCATGCATGCAGCCTTTTAAGGACTCTCTTGAGGAGTGCAGAAATGTCCTAGTCATTTATGTATTTACCTTCTGAATATTTGTCAGGAAAGTAACCAGTGGGATGCTTCTTTGGGCAATGCGTTAATAGCTATGAGGAGCCAAAGTAACACCTACAGATCTGTGACTGGGAATGCATAAGAAAAGGGAGGCACCCTCTTGGTGCCTCTTTCTGTCAGGAAGATCAATTAACTTTAGAAACTGGAGTGGGTTTTATGCGTTAATAAGTTAGATTCTGTCTAATGTAAAACAGTGGGAGTTTTAGTGATACCATCAGTGAGGCATATTTGGTTTTAAAATAATGTACATTATCTACATTTTTGTCAATTACTTTGTGTTTAGAAGTGGTTTTTTCAGCAATTCCAGTAATGAAATTACATTATATGGTTTCTTTCAGTTAGAAGAATCTCAAATTGCTATACTCAATAGCTGTAAATATTCATGCATTTGTGAAACGTGTCCTTGACTCTGTGGAGTGTTGGCAGGTGTTCGTAGAACACCATGCAACAAATTACATAAGGAAGAGAAAAAAAAGGGAAAGTTTAGATAGGTGGGGGGGAACTATGGTGATTTTAAGTAGGGAATAGGGTTAACATTCTACTGACACTGAAGGTTTTAGGCAATACTAGACAGAGCTGTTAGTATTCCTGCTTTCTGTCTTTTTAAAAGATGTTTCATCTGAACAACGGCACAGCCGATACGGATGTCTAATTTTCTATGTATACTGCATTCTCTGCAACTGAGTGAAAATCTATTAATTCTTTCTCTTGTGTAATTTAGTATGTAACCAGCTCATTTTTTCTTTTTTTAATTATAAAAAAGTGAAAAGTATAAATGAAGCTTCTCAAAATACATCACACTTCTTTGCAAATGTAATTTGAAACTCATGAAACATTAATGCATTAAATATGGAATGTTGTTTTTATGCTACTGAGAAAAAAATTAGAAAAGTTAACTTTCTTCTCTGTGTTATTAAAACTATGCATCATTGAGAATTCATGGAGGAGTTGGTTTACTCCATTCCCACAGTTTTGAATCATGTTTTCTTGAGGGATTCTTAATACTACTCAGATTTTTATGTGTGCATATGTGAGTGTAAAATTTTAATAATACTTTCTTCAGGACTAGATGATTTTATAAAATCAGCCACCTGTATAACCAGCATTGTTTTAGCAATTATTCTTTCTGTGTACACAACTTGCCTGTGCACACATTCTGCTTTTGAGAGAAGAAGCCTTTCTATTTATGAGTTTGAGCCTACACACACTGGTGACAGAAGGATAAGTAAAGCAGGCACCAGAGAATATTTTTCTTGTTTCTTTAAACATGATTTGCTAGTTCCTTGCTGTGAGAAATTTGCATTCCAAATTACATCTTTAGTTAAAAACATGAAAGAAAAATCCTAAATGTTCATGCTTAAAAGTGGGCAGGATTGTAATTAGGTAGTTACTAAAAGAAGTGGGAGTGACTTTTTTAAGTACCTCAAACAGTCAAGGTTTAATATCAAATGCTAATTGAAAAACAGTATTGATTTAAGCCAAAGGAGCAATTTGTGCAAAACATCCTTACACAGTCTTATCTCTAGTAAATATTTCTCCTGCTTAGTTCCAACTTTCTAAGCCTTGTGATTTCAGATGTAAATTGTTCTCAAGTATTTAAGTTGAAGTTAGGTTTCTATTGCATGATAGTTTTTGTGACTAAAATGAAATGATAAATGCAACCTCAGCTGAGAGAGGAGGTCTAAGAACTGGAGCAAAATAAACACTTGTGATAAACAGTAGTGTCAGTATCAGACCAAAATCCTCCTGCAGTGTACCGGCAGATAAAAACAAACATCTTAGAATATCTATTTGCCCTGCGAATTTATTATATTCTTAATAATCTAGTGTGATTTGAGACAAAACTCATAGTTGCAATATTTTTTCAATGGATTAAGTTAACCTTGAATTGTCTTGAAAGAAACTGTAATTATGAGGTCAGAAATACCACAAAGAAGCAACATAGGGAACTAGCAAAATTATATTCATCTTGGAATAATTGCAGGTAAAATATATGAAGGGAATACTACAAGTATATGTACTGCCTGTGATGAGAAGAAAATCTTATGAACACAAACGTGACTAGAAAAAGTGCATTATGCTGAGGAACAAAGTAGCAGCTAATCTCTTCCTATAATCCATTGCACTTGTTCACACAGTATTTCAGTTCTAGACATTCTTTTGTAGAAAGAGAGAAACTGAATTGGAATGACATTTACAGAATTTAAACATAGGGAAGATGAAAATTTATGGGCTAGGTTTATTTACATCATGATCTAGCTAAATTTACAAAGAATTGCTTCTCTTTTTATGGATATGTACCTATTTTTGTAAGTAAGTATCAATCAGACTATTAAAAAAATGTCTCTAAAGATGTCTCTATTCCTTCTAAGGATTTTCACTAAAGCCAAAATGTATAATCTGGAACTGAGCAACCAGGAATTTGTTCAGTATACAACACCTCTGAAAAAGTAAATTCATATTTCAGCACGTGTATGAATCTGATATGGAATCCAATCCACAGATACTGAAAATATTGACAGAAATTTCAGTAACTTCCTTGAGGTTATGTATGTGCACTAAGTAGAGATCTGCTGTGTAAGGCTACTGTTGGAAGCTGAGCCCGAGTCTGACGTGAACAAACATCTGTCCAGGGCAGCCTGGCATGGCTCCTGCTGTATACATGAGATGACTCACAACCTTTCAGTACTTGTGCCACCTTGAACTTGTGGTTCTCAGTGCCTCTGTAGCCAGGGGCTTTCCAGGAGCTCCCTGATACAACAGAGTGTGGCTGTGAATTCTAAGCACATGCAGGCATCCTCTTGCCTGTAATGTACTTAGTTGTCTTTCTGCTTGATTTCAGTAGGACTTCTATCACACCTTTAGTTGATATTTCTCCCAGATTTTTGTTATACTGCCACTTGAGTTTAGGATGGATGGTATGGGACTACTCACAAGCCTAGTGTAGCAGTGTGTTTAGCCTGCCACACAAAAAAAATCCTAGGTGATCTTACTCCTCACTGACTGGTCTCTACAGTAACTGGAGTGTTCAGAACACCTTCTCACCAACTCCAAGCCTGTAGTCACATGAGCAGCTAAAATAGTATGAAATTTTCAAACATAGAATCTAGAGGCCAGAGGGAGTTTTAAAGGGTTTAAAACAAATGATGAGCAAGACAGAAAAAAAAAAAAGAAATAGAATGTAGCAATTTACAGTTTTAAGGCAATCCACTTACTTGCTTTAGAGAGAATAAAATGTAGAATTGTGACAAATTAAGAAGAATTTGTTAGACTAGATGGAACCTTTTCTATAAAGTGTTTTTCTGTTAAGAAAAAATAAACCAACATTAGACAAGTAGTTGAAAGATTTAATAGAAGGAAAAAGAACTACTGTTACAGAAAATTTGTGGAATGAGTTATAATTACATTGTTGAAAATAAAAGAGGAAAAAGAAAACCTGAATAATAGATTAAAAGATCCTTGGTTCATTAATCTCTCTGCAATCTGTTAGAAACACTTTTGTGACGTGGAATAAACATAGGCTGATGCATTTAAATATTTTCACTCTTGAATTGTTGGGTTGTTTTTTTTCCAAGTTTTGATGCTATTTTGTATAATCAGTATTATTTCTTTTCTGGTGTAACTTAGTGCAGGCATGTGTCATGCCACCATGTGAAACTTGAAAACTGAAACCATGTTTTTCAACCTTCTTAATATACAGTTACTCTAAATGGCATAACAGCCATATCAAACGCTGCTTCTTCCTATCTAGCCTGCATTTCATCCTTCCACTACATTTTCCAGTGTAGACTTTGTATTAGCTGGGTGTCATGCAAGGTGCTAGTTTGTGATTGCCATCCCCCCGATTCTAGAGACTGTGAGAAGTGATAATATAACCAGACCAAATGTCAGTAGAGAAAAGGAGGGCAAAGTAATAAGGCAGCAGGAAAGTGAAAGGGTGGGAACCTTGCTATGGGTAGTTGGAGGTGTTTACATGAGAGAAGTGGGGATGAAAATTGGGAAGATAGGACATGGGTAGTAGGGCAGATTTGGTCATGGTTCTGCTTCCCATGAAAGAGTTTAGCATGTGTTCATACGCATTCATAGCTGCCCAGTGCAGATTATCTCTGTGCAGCACTGGGGAGGATGAGAAGTGGCAGGGCATAATTACCAAATATCTGGCATTTCACAGTAGATGCTATTCTGCTCACTAAACTGAGCTGGGACTTTCAGTTTGGTAAATCAGAGGACTTTAGGCAATTCTGACATGATATATGAATGCAGCATGGGGTTATGCAAGTGGCTTGTGAATAAATGGAAAAGGATTAGGGAATTAGCTGATACAGAGTTTAGGAGTCTAGGATTTTTCAGCATGCAAGGGTGAATCTGAGCTACTCATGTGGCAGAAGTTAAAAGCAGTTTGAATTGTGTCTCTGGACACAGTGGCTGGGATCCCTTAAGTACCAGTCCTCTTCTTCTGAAGGGGGGCAGAATTGCATCAAATCTCTATGGATTTCATTGGGAACTGAGGGCAACAAACTGCTCTCTGGTTTGAACCCTTCATATGCCCCAGGTTTCTTTGAACTTTGTCAAGGCTTTTAAAGACACAACTGAGTTTCACTGAAAATGTACACAGAGAAATTACTATGTTTCTATTATATTTGTCATAGTTGGATTACTTTTGGGGAAGAAGTATTACACTTTTTGAGCCTGATTTTGAACTTATGCTAATGCAAATAGGATGAGAGTGATGCCTGTGGAAGTAATTTGCTTTGTGAGTAAGCAAATGTCATAATTGCAGTCCTTAATTTTTATAAAATCTATTTGACATGAAATTAGGGTCGAGGTACTTCCATTTTTTTTCTTCCTATAGCATTTGAACAAAATAAATTACACATGTAAGCTTATTCTTATGCATATGTAAGCTTATGTTCATAATTGGTTTAGATGCTCATTCTCCTTTTTGCAGCACAAATTTGAATATAGCCAGGAGCATACACATAAACCTGGAAACCTAATCTTCCTGCATAGCAGAAGATACCTTTATTGGATAGCTCAGAGCACTTCTTTTGGGTAGAAGTTAGGTTTCTCACTTCTGCATCCTAATCAGTTTCTGAACCTGTTATCTGTAAAAGGAAAATAAGTGCACTCTCCAATTTTCCTAACAGACAAGGAATTAAGTACTTGTTAAAAATGGTGGTCCGGCAGGTAACAAAAGCAGAAAAAAAGATAATATTTGATTTTTTCAATTTCTGATTTTTGGTAGCATTTTATACCTTTTAACTTTGTGACCATATGGATTTTAGGCTTCAACAGAAGAAAAAAAATTATTTGCAGTATTTTTGTTCTACCGGCACCTAGACCGCTGTTGTCTAATGTGTTAGATACTGTATTATTCTACAACACAACCAGTGTTTGCCATAAAGAGTTGATATTCCAATATATAAACAAGGGAAAGATCTAGTGAATACAAGAAATAGATGGAGAATTACAAACTGGTAGCAAGATTAATATTACCTAAATTAAAAAAAAAAATCCTAAATATGTTTTGATTTTAAAAACAATTATCTAAATTTTTAAATAAAATTTTAAATCAGCTGTCACAAATACAAGAATGTTAAAACTGATTGTCTCAAAATAATACAAATGTTGCTCTTCATTTCAAGAAGAGCAGAATTGCTTGCATTTTAAGTAATTTGTGTACAGATGCACTTTTGTTCAAACTGAATTTTCACTGGAATATAATGTTCTTATCCTAATATAAAATAGATACATACTGTCTAGTTTTTTATTAACATATATATTTAAAAATTTTAAAATGTTCTCTCTGTTAATATGTGAAATATTCACCCTGGAAGGGATTGTATTTGAAAGGATATTATCAGTATGTTCCTAAAATAACACTATTTAAGAGAGTTGCCAGTGAAAAAAACAATAGTCTGATTTTAAATTAGATATTTAGAAAAGGGTATTTTTATTTATTTCAGAAGCAGACAAACATATAATAAGCTAGCAAATTAAAGTTTTTGGATTTTGTTTCAAAATGCATCGTAATTTTTATGTTGTTTGTAATGCTAAATACAAAAGCTTACCTGGACGCGGAGGGAGTGGATGAGTAAGGAGAAGGAGATCATTCTTTATCTTTCCTCTGATTAGACAGATAATTTTGCCAAATAACTAGAGCTGTTAGTGGTGAACCTAATGAACTTCTGTGTGCCAAGTGAGAAAACTACCCGGTTGTTGTTGAGAAAATCTTTCTTGTTGCATAAAAAAGAGTTCCTTTTTAATTTTGTGGCTTAATTATTGCTTTATTTTACTACATCCATCCTTTAGAATAATCCCAGCTATGTAACAGTAACCTGGATTTTCATATGTTGCATCCACAGCTGTGATCTTACAGGTACAAGAATACACCCCTGACATTAAATATTCCATTTACTTCTGAAATCACATGTATGGTTGTGAGGGTGTATTTTTGTACCTTCTGATGTTTTTAAGTTTTTCACTTCAATTTATGTAAGCACTTATGCCTGACTTGATCAGAACAATGCACACTGGTTATCTAAATCTCCCACAGAACCTGTTAGTACGTCTTAAACCAGTGGAGGCAAGTAAATGTTTTCTATAGTATGCAGAACAAAATTATAATAATGAAAGCTGTGCAGTTCTGCATTTTTGGAGTGTTAACAAAAATAAAGAAATAAATCAAACACATCTAAACAAATAAAATCCCTTAAATCAATAGATTTATCAAAAATCTGGACAATTCTTCTATATAGCAATTAGTTAGTGTATTTTGTATCTAGAACTGAAATACCAAATCAAAACTAGGTGTTTTTTCTTTCTTTTTATGATAAGAAAACTAAAAAAGCGTTACCTTAAAATTATCAAATACCTTGAACTACATTTAAAATTACTAGGAGGTGTCCTGACTTAAAACTTAGTCTGACTACAAATATACTCATATAAAACTTTTTATTATGAATTTCAGTACATACACAGCAATGTTTTTTTTAATAGGATTATTTGATATATGGGTGGACTAATTTTTTTTCAATACCATACTTTCACATTACCTTTAGAATAAGTCAGCAGCTGATAATATTTTATTTATTCTATAGAACATGTTCTGTTTTGATGTGAATGAAATTCTGAAGAAATTAAACATTATATATATAATTTTAAGCAATTCAGTGCAAGATACAATATGTTATATTATTATTTTTAATGTACATATGATGTAAGTGGAAAATGTAAATGTTTCTCAACTTTCTAGTATGCTGGATTCTCAAAGATATTATTTTTATGCTAACATAACCATTGGAAATATCTAAGCTTCTTCTAACCTTAAAAAAACTTATTTGCAGGCATTTATTTTTGTTTGCAATTAGTTTGACTTTGTAATGAGGCAGTAAAATGAGAATATTACTAATAACATTTAATTGTATTTTATATTGATTTGTTGCTGAGACTTTAGATAGAATTTTGGTGAAAGGATTGAAAAGTGTTGCCCCTACACATATTCCTCAAAACGGGGATGAATGGATATCTGAAGGCAAAGCTACTAAAACCAAAACTTTTGTAAGATAAAACATCATATTAATTCAATTTCCTAAAATAGACAGTACATTAAAACTTTGGGACACATTTGTAAAATGTATATCAAAAACAAAAGCTATGAAAAATATGTATAAATATTGAATTTTTATCCTGGGCATCATTCTTCACTCATAGCAGTAAGTCTATAAGAAATGCATTTATTGACATTAATTATGTTGTGTCAGGTTGAAATTTGTTTGAACAGAAGCAAAGGTAGGATTTATAGGTAAATAACCTTTGTTTGAAGCCCTTTGGAAACTTTTTAGATGTACAAATGCCATGTTTTATTCTTTCAAAATCTCAGCACTTAGATAATCTCTTCTGTTGAATTTAATTTCCATAGGCTGAATAATAATAGTACACTATATCAGATAATGAATTTCCATACAGTGATGTCGGTCACAGGTTAAAGAATCAAGATCATGTCCTGTTCCAGACCAGCTATTTCATCTGTCCATGGTTTAGCCAAATGTTTTTTGGTTGTGGTTTTTCGGTTGTTTTGGTTTTGGTTTGGTTTGTTTCTTCTTTTTTTTTCTTTTTTCTTTTTTTTTTTTTTAATTATTGCTACTATAGAGGTTTCAAAGGAAGGTAAAGAATTTCAGACAAATTTTACCAAAGAAGTTGTTTTGCTACGTTAGCCTGGAAAGAGAGGAATCATATGAAAACACTCAATATGATACAATCTAAGATAATCTTTCCATATGAATATAATAGCTGCGTTTGCTTGATCTTATGGTCTGAAATGTACTATGCTGAAAGCAGTATTTTCTGTGGGAGAATGATAAAAATGATTTTCCTGTTATTTTACCTTTAATTCTTCGTATTTTACATTTGAAACATGCAGAGCATTAAAAAGCATGATGAGCTGTATTTCTTTTAAATTTTTTTAACTCTTTCTTTTAAAAACATGGTAACTAACTTGCTTCATTCTTTTCCTTCCTTTTGTAGGGTAGCAAAAATATTATAGTGTTTATGCACAAAGCAGAAGTATTATTTATATATATTTTTTTCAATTACAGGTAAAGATTATAGTTCCCAACAGCACAGCAGGTCTGATAATAGGGAAGGGAGGTGCTACAGTGAAGGCTATAATGGAGCAGTCAGGGGCTTGGGTACAGCTTTCCCAGAAACCTGATGGGATCAACTTGCAAGAGAGGGTTGTCACTGTGAGTGGAGAACCTGAACAAAACCGAAAAGCTGTTGAACTTATCATCCAGAAGATACAAGAGGATCCACAGAGTGGCAGCTGTCTCAATATCAGTTATGCCAATGTCACAGGTCCAGTGGCCAATTCCAATCCAACCGGATCTCCTTATGCAAACACTGCTGAAGTGTTACCAACTGCTGCAGCTGCTGCAGGGCTATTAGGACATGCTAACCTTGCTGGAGTGGCAGCCTTTCCAGCAGTTTTATCTGGCTTTACAGGCAATGACCTGGTGGCCATCACCTCTGCACTTAATACATTAGCCAGCTATGGATATAATCTCAATACATTAGGTTTAGGCCTAAGTCAGGCAGCAGCTACAGGGGCTTTGGCTGCAGCAGCTGCCAGTGCCAACCCAGCAGCAGCAGCAGCCAATTTGTTGGCCACCTATGCGAGTGAAGCCTCAGCCAGTGGCAGCACTGCTGGTGGTACGGCGGGGACATTTGCATTAGGTAGCCTGGCTGCTGCTACTGCTGCAACCAATGGATATTTTGGAGCTGCTTCTCCCCTAGCTGCCAGTGCCATCCTAGGAACAGAAAAATCCACAGATGGATCAAAGGATGTAGTTGAAATAGCAGTGCCAGAAAACTTAGTTGGTGCAATACTTGGAAAAGGAGGGAAAACATTAGTTGAATACCAGGAGTTGACTGGTGCAAGGATACAGATCTCTAAAAAGGGAGAATTCGTACCTGGCACAAGAAATCGCAAGGTAACCATTACTGGAACA
>VZRQ01004857.1:1338078-1345578 GCA_013397975.1 Machaerirhynchus nigripectus | reverse complement strand
ATGAATTTGTCAAACATAAATAATCTAACACCTGGTTTGCCTTTTCATTTTCTGAAAAAATGTTTCATGAAAACTAGTAGAGGATGATAATGGGGAATAACAAAGGTAGGTCTATGTATATACTCCAATTCTATTCATTTTAAAAAAGGGCAAAATGTGAGTTGATTACTGTCTAGCAGGGTGAAAAAGTAGTCTGTTTTATTGCTGTGCAAGGAAAGAACAGAATACAGCAGAGCAGAAGGATGTCTCACATACACTGGTTCTATGCAACTCCCTTGTCCTCTGCTCGTGTCTGAGAATTGGTGACAATGATTTACAGTTTGGCAATTCTTCTTCTGAATACAAGGATAACATTACCAAGCGATAAGTGGTGTAGGTTTTAAGAGGCTTAATCAAGATGCCAAAATCTGCCATAACAGTCACCAATATATGTGAAACAAACCTTCTCAGGCAAAAGAAAAGGCTGAATTTCCCTGTTTTGTCTTTGTTTTAGTAACTTCATTACAGGAGACCTGCCTGACCATACAAGAGGAGTACCCTAAGTGTCAGAAGGGTATAATATCATATATAAGCCAATTGGTAGCTAACTCTGAAAATGGAGATCCATTTGTTTTCTCCACAAAATAGTATAATTATGTTTTCTGTTTCTGTTTCATGCTACACTTTGTTTTAAAATATTTGCTATTTAAAATTCTGGATATTCTAACACAATACCCTGAAATTATTTATTACTTGGTTCAGGAAATATATAATCCAGTTGTGGTTGTTGGTGGTGGCCTCATATGGCACTTCAAGCAGTGATAATTTGTATGACTTTCTGTATATTAAACCATTCTTTAATATTGATTCTGTTTGTGGTGTATTAACTGTTATCCTTTCTTGGTAAAGGAAGTGTGCTAAGCAGATAGTTTCTGTCTTAAATCAACAAGGCAATTTTAGAGTCACATGAAGCTGTTGAAACCTACCACTCAGTAGTTTGTCTGCCAGATTAATCATCTTTATTGTTCCTTCTGGAGATGTGTCTCTTCCTTTGTGCAAAATATTTCCAGCAGGCAGGCTTATAGTGAGAACTTACGGCACTCCCAGGGTATGATTATGTGACCATCACAGTTATTATTGTGCCCTACATATTAGTAACATAGTCCAGAGTTTCAGAACTATTAAAAAAAAAATGCAAATTACAGAAGATTTTTTCTTAAGCATTTTATACTTCATAGTGCATTTTCTCTCAAAATGTTCCTATAATTATTTTATGTTTGTAGTCCCTTCTCAGTGCTGTTAATTTAAAATTCTTATACTCAATTTTTGCATATCAACTGATTTTTTAGACCATTTGCAATATTTAATTATTGCTAAATAATCAGTAAATATACTAAAGGAAAGGTACTGTGGGACTCCTGAGTTAGTTTTGATGTCATTGGAATTCAATTAAATGTCAGTAGTAAGAATAAAATCAGAGAACTATGGTATTCAACTACTCAACAAGAATGAGAATTTTTATTTAGTTCTTGTTATTTTTATAATAATTTTATAAATTTTTTTAACTTGAAACTATATAAACTAAGAAAAAGCATACATAAGAATGCAGGTTGTTTTCAAAGCTCTTGCTATATATCAGAAGACCTTATCTTATAATCTATATACATAATTTAATATAGGTAAAATGATAGTATTATCTTTGCTGATGATGCCTTCAATGCAGCAAAATATCTTAAGGTATGTTCATGTTACTGAAGATATTATGAAGATAAAAATTCCTTTAAGCAAAAATATCAGGATAATCAGATTTCATATTTGTATCTTTGAAACAATATGAAATTGTATCTCAGTTTTTCAGCATATTTCCCTAAATAAGTGGAGTTCTTTGTTATTTAATGTGAGCTCTCAATAAAGTGTGTGTGTGTGTGTGTGTGTGTGTGTGGAGGGGGGAATTAACACTAATACTTTTACTCTAATGTATTGATATAAAGTAAACATCACTTTAAAATCAGTTGCTTGTTTTCTTTTCTAAAAGCTCACTTGGCAATGTGTAACATTCCAGATTTTTTGAAAACCAGTGAAATTTTATAATAGCTTTACCTGGCAGCAGCTATTCTTGGCACAATACATTATGCCTCTTTCAGTACCTAGAGGATGTAACACGCATCACTGAAACATTTCAATTTCTACTGTGCGTGCTAATTTTAAATTGAGATTGGAGCTTTGAGAATTTTGAGCTTAAAAATGTAAAATGTAAACAGAAGAGGGCCATAGTTGAGAACCTCTTTTTACATGACAGTTGATGGAAACATCAGCGATATTGTTGCTAGCCTTCATGTCTCTTTATGTGAACGTTTTAATTGTACACGTATCTGTAAGCCACTATAGCTAGAAGTACTAGATAATTTGCATCCAATTTGTATAAAATGATCTAATTTGCAATTTTCCTTCATCTGAGTTAAAAGAGTTGGTGTCCTGATATATTGTCTTCAAACTTTATATTACCCTACAAACACATCTAAGCATGAGCAGTTGCAGACTCTGAGATGTAGAGGATAAGAATGAAAAAGTAGTAAGAGTGTGATTTTACAAGAGTGACAGGACTCCAAAAGAATATCATACAGATAGGTTCACAAAAAGAAAAAAAAAAATTTAACTTTTGATTATAATGCTTCAAAGAACAGGTGTACTTTCACTGAATTCTTAGTCATACCCTGTCAATAAACTCACATCTCATAGAAATTTATTCTGGTTAAAAAAGGTGTTTTCAGATGTCTAATTATAATCAGTTTGCCCTCTGAAATTCAGTTCATTTTTTACTCTCAATCAAATGACCTCACTTGCTGTACGGGGAAAAAAGGGAAATTTTGAAACAAAGGTTGTTCCTAATCAGACTGCATTACTTACTGGGAGCCAGTTTGATTGCATGTGACTAATGCATTAATTTTATCATTATTGTAAGCCATCAAGACAAGTAATGGAGTGTCATCACTAAGTATAATTTTAAGTGAGAAATTGGATTATTTTTTGCTCCCAGCATCAGTGGGCCTAGTAGAGTTCCTGGCATCCATGGGTTTATATGTCTACCCTTTTGCTATATGCATTTGTCTACATTATGTTCGAGCAGAACTCCTGATGAAGAACACCAATTCCAATTTTAACAGAACATGCATATTTCTATCTACAAATATAAACAATTTAAATCTTTAATTCATGTGTTTAAGAAAAGCTTAAGTGGGTATGAAAAAGGACACGTCAGTGAATGAGCTGTCCAAATTTGCCCCCACATAGGCAAATATATCACTTTTATCTGCAGATTTGTATGTCAGTCAATAATATTACTCACAGCCTAACTATAAAGTTCACAGAAGCTTGTGGTTTGGTGACGAATCTGTTCTGAAGGTGCTAAACAGCTCTGTAGTGGTGACCAAAATTATTGTAGAAACCAGTAACAATTGAAGTGATGAATTCCAACCTAAGAGAGCAACTCTATAAATATAATAACTAAAAGACATATTTATGGTGTTCTTATTTTCCCAGACTGAAGACTTGGAGGAGAAAAGTATATTACAGAAAACCTGTCAAAGGGAGCTAAGGGTCTCTAAGTTTTGCAGCTTTGGCTTTATTTGAATTCCAGTGAAATCAATGGAGATTTTTGTTCAAGTGAAAGCCCTGGCAAGAAAGCTTTGACTTCTAGGAACAGTGAGGGGTTATTCTGTAAAATTGAAATGCTATGGTTGAAGTTCAGTATACTTAAATCAGTACTTAAAGTGGGGGGTACTAATTTGGAATTAATCGCTAATTGGAATTATTCACTGTGCCAACCAATCCTGCTCAAAATTCAATGTTAATAGATGGACATTCCTCACTAGGGTAAGCTTTAGATAGATGTACCAAGGATAAGACTTGAAAAGAGTTTACTTTGTTTATATTGGAGGGCATGCTCCAGAAAAGAAACATTTTCCAGAATCACACAGTACTGTAATAAATTAACAATAGAATTACTAGCGTTTTTGTTAAAAACAATTAAGTGTTGCCATTTCAGTTTAGACATTTTTATCCTGAATGCCCTACATACAAAAATCACTGAGAAAACCCTGATGATTGTTCTTCTATAAAACTCCACTTCCAGCTCTTTCAAAGATAGTCATTAAGTATTCAACAGCAATAAAGGACACTTGCAGTCATGATTTTAATATGTATTCTCCTACTAAGCATTTTTCCAATACTGCATTTAATATTTTCTTCCATCAAAATAAAGAAAAATTAATATGGGCGTGCCCTAAAAATGCTTCTATAGTTATTGTTAAAGCATTGAATGCTTATGGCATATGTGGTCCTAATATGGCATTGTTCTGGAATGACATCATCCCCAATTCTCTTGCCTTTAACGTAAGATAAACTGATTGATCTAATTTTTTTTTCCACTTCCAATATCAGTAACAGAACAAAAGGAAGTCTTTTAATACAAAGAAGGTGAGTTTGCAAGGTTGTATCATTTATAAGAATGTTTTGTAGGACAGGAAATGACCTGGTTGGCTAATATTTACCTTCTGATTTGAAGAAATACAGCTGTATGTGTCTTCAAACTACCTGTCCATCCCCACACACTCCCAAAATACATCTGCTTGATTTCAAACTGGGTATAAAGAGATAAAAATAAATAAAAAATCAAATAGGTCCTCTGTTACTAAATTTTGATAAGTTTATGTATGTTATCTTACAGATAGAGCAAGCACCTAGCACAGTAAGATGCCACACAGGTTTGTGAGCTGTAGAGTAGGCAAAAAAAAGGCAGTATATGCTTCCAGTGTGTATACATATTTGTATATGGTTTTGTTTTTTACAGAGAACATTTTCCTGGACTGCACATCATTATATCAAAGCCAAAATATTATGTTTTCCCTGCACAAGTATTTCAAACTTAATGAATTGTAATTTTGACACAGTTTTGTTTGATCAGAAATTTTGTCTAGCTCACTTGAAATAAGAATCCAATTCCTACAGAAGTATTCAGAAAACTGGAACTGTCTTAGGAGGGTAAGTTAACACCTCCCATATCTTCCCTCAAGGAAGCAGCAAAGAGATAATTTTGGCTACACAGACTCTGGTTTTTGTTTAGAAACATAAGACCAATTCTAAATAATTTTAATATCAGTGTTTCTGAAAATAATTGAATAATACTTCATTTGAAAGTTGCATTACCACCTGAGAAGTCTTTTTTAAAGGTGCACCATGTTGTAATTACTGATTTTTACAAATGATACTGACTCCTGAACCACTTGCTGCAGAGTATTGCAGTGTCATAGCTGTGCTGTTTAGCATAGGGACAGGCAAAGTCAAGCAAGTCAGCCTAAGCCCATTGTGTCTGAGACTTCATTCTATCTGCAGGAAAACAAAACAAAACAAAACAAAGGCTCATGTCACTGACACAAGTCCGGCAATTTATTCTTCCTTGGAGTCTTCCTCGTATTTTTTTTCCAGATGGATTAAAAGACCAGTTTCCTTAGTGCAAGGCCCAAGTGTGAGGCTAGGACTACACAGTGCAGGGCATATAGGTTTTGAAAGTTTATTTTTCAGTACTTTAATGCCAACTTTGGCATACGTCTCTTAGCAAGCAAGCATAAACCTCACAGAAGCACAGTGTTAGTATACTGTCAGCTTAGGTTTTACAGGTGTTTTCTCCTGATCTCGTTGAAGGGAGAGCACATACCATAAAAAGCTTTCTGCTACACTACTAGAGATTAGTCTGAACTCTGGCATTCCCTGTGGCAAAACTTGAACTGTTTAGAACAACATTCTTATTATATCACAGTCTCCCTAAACCCAATAATAATATCAAATATTGGGCATGAAGTTGAAATAGTTCTGGAAAGGTTAAGAAAGATGAGGAGATTTGAAAATGCAAGTTCTGTATGAAAGAAGGTGTGAGTCAATTCATTGCTAATAAAATGTTAGAGAATACCATCCTGATTACACAGCAGCTCTTCATTATAACAGAGTGTTTGTAGCAATGAAGCAGTTGGTAACCACCCTCTTTGTAAATGGTGTGGCTTAGGAGGAAAAAATTTCTGAAGAAAATAAAGTATCTCCATGTATAAGTCCCTCTTTGAAGCATATGAAGCTATTCTCACTGTTCAAGCCAATCTCTTTTTTTCAGGTAATTTTATTATTATATAGACTCTAATGAAAATAATATTAATGGATTAAAAGACCCTGATAAGTTATTCAGGGTAAAAAAAAATCTATTTTTTGGTTTCATAAGTATGGTAAGTCTCAAAAAACACTGTTCTTCATACATCCATCAGTGCTACTGAAGGCGTAAGAATCAGTATAATTTGGTCCTACATAAGGGAAACATAATAAAACTGGAAGTGTTATCACTTTGATTACTGGTTTTGCAGTAGCGCCCATGTTGTCTAATGTGTTCTACCCACAGACAAAGCATTGTAGGCTGGTACTTGTCTCAATGAGGTGAGTGGAATTTGCAATTCAGTGAGACTTTTAGAGATCAAAGCAAAGGACAAAGGCATGTGTAAAGAGACATATGAAAGAAAATATCATTTAGTGCTACGTTATTCCTTCTAGGCCCTATTCCATAATCAATTTGAATAAGTTAATTGATGTAGATACAGTTCAGCCTGGCAGAGATGATAATCTTAATTAGGAAAAATGGTCACACTGCAGGGATACAGACAGCAACTGGAGGTGCACTTGAAATAAAGATCTGATGTTATCAGTTGCGGAAATTGTTTCTAGCTCCTGCATACAAGGTTCATTTATCAAAACCCCAAATGTTTTGACAGTTTGCACTGTACAAGTCACCTTTAAGGCAATACTCTGATGCCTTATTAAGGAAATATTGTTATTCCTGCCTGTATGCTTTCCTATATAGAAAAGTCCAGAACCCAACACTCATAGCTGCCCTCAGGCTTGAGTATGTAAGATGTCTTTATCAAATGTAGCTAACATAAAATAGAGGTATATCCCTTATATTTAGGCATCACCAGGTAGTTTTGTATGACAGCCTATGACTGTTGTTTGGAGATATTAAATTTATTTCTGAGCTTCATTAGTACTCACTTCTTCCTTTTCACTATGTAGCAGTGGAAATAATCCTTTGATAAGAATGTTCTGATAACGTTTTTCTGATAAACTCACCTTTGTCATCAGGACAGTTTCTTCCCACTCACCACATTTTTACAATAGATCTATACAACCAAATATTACAAAGTTTTAATTAGTATATACTCAAAAATTTATCAATAGATGTCACTTGTGTGATATAACACCAGTTAAAAAATTTTTAGAAGACCTTAAAATTTGAGCACCTGCAATAAAGGAAAAGACTGGAAATTACCTTACTTGGTCTTTATGTAATTCTGTGTTCTACTTTAGGGGTTTACATATATAACGACTACTGCTGTGGTGGTGAAGTATGAACACTTTGCCATTTCAGTTGGATCCATAATCATGTTGCTAAAATCCTGCTTTTAGCCCATTCCACCTAATGCCAAAAAA
>VZRQ01004857.1:1283760-1338055 GCA_013397975.1 Machaerirhynchus nigripectus | reverse complement strand
AAAAAAAAAAAAAAATCTACTCACAAGGTGGTCCTACCTAGATCTGTGAGGGAGACAGAACATTGCCACCAGAAAGTAATCACACTAGATGCAGAGAAATCAAGAAGCAAGTACAAAAGCAGAGTGAAAAGCCTTATGGTTTGCTGTACTCCTAGCAGTAAGCTCTGAGAGCATGGTAATACACATAATAGCATTGATGTAGCCTAAGTAATGAGTAAATCCCAGGTGTTCGTAGTTCTAGCAGAATTATGTAAAATTAATTGAAAAAGAAAAGCATACAGCCTCTTCAAACCAAACAAAAAAAAGAGGAGGGAAAAAAAAAAAAAGAAGCAAAATCACATTAATTTTGCTTCCAACTAGTATTTCTAAAATGCATTAAAAATTTTGCACTATAGCACCACCATCAAATTTTAAATGCTTGATAGAAAAAAAATTTCTTGGACGAGAAGTATGATGCATATTGGAGTGCAATTATGTGAGAAAATAATTAGACAAATTAAGTTAGTTTTCACTTTGCATTCAGTAATATTAAATATAATGTGGCACAGTTGCCAAGATAAAGATCTTATTCCCTGGACCTTTTAGGCTGCTGATTTTTTATCCACCTTACAGATAGCATTCTATTCAAGAACTGCCTCTGATGATTTGGCTTTATTAGGCTTACTTGCAGGTAACTAAAACCTTGGATTTCGGAACATGGAAAGGAGATTTCTGCTTCTTTGTTCTTGAACCTTAGGAATTATCAAAGACATCTAGGTTTGAACTGTACAGTTAAATTAGTAATTGTCTGTTGTGCTATTTAGTATTGCATTACTTTAGGTTATGCCAATTTCAGTTAAAATAAATTATAAACATTCAAATTCATGAGGACTGTGAGCTATATAAAGATATAAAGAAGTACACTAAAAGGTCAAATAAAATGGTTTATTTTTTGCTCTCTTGAGAAAAAAAATTCAAAATATTTTTCAAAAGTTACCTAATGTTTGAGGTCTTTTGGTCTTCTAACTAACTCTTTTAATGACAGAATAATTTAAACCTTTTCTTGGGCTCTATTTAAAATACAATATATTGAGAGACAAGTTTTGGAATAGTCTGTGACAAGCTGAAGAGTGGGACATTGCTTATGTCTTGGGCTAAGTGTAATGGGTGTGGCAATCTTTAAGAAAAACAGAGCTTCGTAAGCTTTCATAACAAACTAAAATAAGAGCTCCTGGAGTTTTGTAAAGACCTAGAAATCCAGTTGTCTTTGGATACTGCCCTGCTTTCTTTTGAACCACATCAGCCCACAGCTGTTGTTAAGATTTCCCAGTCTGAACATCTTAGAAATTCCTGCTACAGCCATTTTTATAGTGTGAAGAGGAGATATTTTTCCTGCTCTAAATACTAGCTAGCAACTGATGTATTTGTCTGGAAAGTAGAAGGGATTCACTGTTTTTCCCCTCACCCTTGAGGAGGCTCAATGTATATCAAACTACAAGAATCATCCGACCATCACCAGGAGATTGCACTGAAGGCATTCCACATCAGTAAGGGAGTTAATGCTGTCACATTCAAGAAATACCATTCTTTGAAAAGCTAAAATTCTGTTACTTTCCATCTTCAGAACCACTAGTCAACAAAATTCTTTCACCTCACTCATCCTCTCCATGATCACAAAATTTTTAATTTGTGCTTTGAAAAACTATTTTCCCACTCAGAACAAGTCTGAGTGATTAACAAATTCTAGAAAACATGGATTCAAACTCTTAGTTTTACTACTAGTAAAGCAGTCCACTTGTCCAATTTTTTTATATAAAAGATGGCTATCAAGTTTACTACCCCATTACATTCTCTAATTAAGTCTTTTAATGCATGAGCTTGCTAACCCTGAAGCTCTATGGTCAGGAGCATGTTTCAAGGCAACAGAGATGTTTTGCTTCACTGTAAATCTGGTAGCCTGCTTGAGTTCTCTGCTGCGTTCCCTAATGCACACTTGCTGATAACTAATTTTTTTCAGTTGAATTTTGCACATCTCTAGATTAACACCCCGCATGAGTTCCTCTGGGAGGTTTTCCCTCAAGTCCTTTAGTCAGTCATTTTTCATGGTACCTGCTCTAAATTTTCCTTGTCATTTTCATTTACCTCCTTCATATTTTATAGCTTTTTCTCTCATTGACTACTTGATAATATGAAAGAAATTGAACAGATGCACTCACTAAACAAAAGTGAATGCAGGTTTAATGATGGAAGAAAAGAAGAAATTATCTCTTTTCTTCTTCACATGCATGAATAATTCCCACACAACAAATGGAGCAAACTTCCATTAAGTCATATATGTGAACTGATTACAATTTGGTCTCAGGCAAATAGCAGAAAGTCCTTCAGAGGTTCATGCTTGCATCTGAGAAAATGAGAATACAAACTTAATCCAAAAAGTACAAAGCCTGTCTTCTCAGAATATTTTTTATTGTGCATTTCCCTGAGATTTGCTTATGACTGAAAAGGTCAAAGAATCTCCAAAACCACATATAGCCTTATAGTCTCTCATATGTGTAAAGGATCAGCTAGGATAGCTACTAGTCACTAGTTTCAGAATTAACATAGGGAAACATCTTTGTTGGTTCACATTTATACTCAATATTGCATTGACTTAATCAAAGTATATGTTTTACAAGGCAGTTCAGTTTAACTACTGAAAACTTATCTGGAAGAGGGCACCCCAAATTTTCAGTAATTCTTTCCTGATTCAGAGCAGGATTTAGGAGATCCACAGAAGAGAAAATATAAAAATATATTTGATAATAATTTGACATAAACCAGACTAAAAATCATGCTTCTGCTTTTCCCATCCAAGGTCAACAAGTCATCTCAAGGCACAAGAGATTTCAGACCTAGAGTGTAAGACTCAGCAATAATCTGACTTGGGAATAAGATGTGCTGCTTGTTTTGTGAGCCACTTTTCACAGTCTTAAGATCTAGTTTGAAAGATACCTAGGCAATTACAGACTGAAGTAATTACAGGCTCTTTGCTTTTGGAAATACCCCTTAAACTCATGTTTAATGCTTTTGAGATCACACTAGACATCCATCTACACCTTTGGACACCTAAATGCTTTTTACAAATCCAGCCAGGCTAGGCTTCCACTACTCTCTCTGGTTTTGAAGCAAAAGCTAAATTAGAGTCCCACTTCCTCGGGCACCTTGCCCTCCCTCTTCTCATCTGAAGTTTATAGCCTTTCCAGTCTTATAGTAAAGCTAATAAAGCTTGGAGGCATCATTTCCAAAATTAAATTTAAAAATTGCTTAGAAAAGTTCCAATACAGTAAATAAGAAGAGCAGTATTTTGACACAGGTAGTTTCAATGCACGATTTACCCTCAGACAGCTTTATCATCACAACTGAGGTAACAAGCTACAGCACACATGGCAGGAGTATTTCTTGAGGCCAGATTGCTTATTCATTGCTTATTCCTTAGTTTTCTTTTTGTAAAAGATCCATCCAGCAGAAGTTCCATAGTCTGTAATCACCTGATTCCTAATAGTGTGATTTTATTTATTTTGTCAAAAATATGTTATATGAGGTAGATATTTTCTGTCTATAATATTTTTGAAACGTTTCCTTTGTGCATTTTATACTCTCTGGTTTTTTATTTAAAAGGGGCCTGATCCAAGCTAATTGATGTGAAGGAAATTACTCTGATAAGCTTTGGAATATCACCTTAAAAATTACATAGCAGAATTTTCTTGAGCTATAATTAGTCAGTTGTCCTTTCTAGTGAGCTGTTTCAAAGTCTTTTACAGTTGATTTTTTACAGCCCTTGTCAAAGAATGTTAACCTATGATATGATCTCTTCTAAATACAGGATAGTACATAGCCCTCAGAGGCATTTGCTCATTGCATGCCTCTTGGGGTTAGACACTTAATGATACCCTATCAACATCAGTGAAAATAAATGCAGAATGTACCTCATCAAGTACTGAATCACAAAATCACATATTTTTTGAGGTTGGAAGGGAACTCTTGAGACTATGTAATGCAATCCCACTGTTTGAGCAAGGTCAACCGAAGCTTTTGCCGAACTTCAAAAGATTCCTGTCTGCTAAATTCTCCAGCCTGTTTATGGTAGCACACCTATCTACTATATTATAGCTGTTTCTCCAGGTTTTGTATCAAACCTGATCAGGATTAGCCCTTCCCCATCATCCAGGTCATTAATGAAGATGTTAAATAGTATTGGTACCAGTATTTGATCCCTGGAGTACGCTGTTAGTGACTGACCTCCAACGGGTCACCCCTCCAACCCTCCCCCATGCTAAACAGTCCTGGCTCTCTCAGTCTGTCTTCATATGAAAGGTGCTCCAGTCCCTTAATCACCTCTGTAACTCTTCACTTGGACCGCTCCAGTAGCTCCATTTCTCCCTGGTACTGAGGAGTCCAGCACCAGACACAGATGAATATCGGGGACAGATCACCTCTCTCCACTTCCTGGCAACACTCCTAACTAATTACAGCCAAGGATTTCTTTGCCTGCTTTGTCATGAGTGCACATTTTTGGCTCCTGCTTAACTTGTTTTCCACCAGATTTGCCAGGTCTTTTTCTACAAAACTGTTTTCCAGCCAGTTGGCCCCAAAAGGCAATGTTGCATGAGGTTATTCCTCCCAGGTGCAGGACTTAACATTTGTCTCTGCTAATTAAAGGAAACCAGCCAAAATCTGTGCTTCTGATGACCAGGGTGGTGATTCTGCTTTTTGCCCTAGTCCAGCCTCTTAGGATCCTGATTTCCACTATCCATGGTTACTGCAGTCAAAGGATGTCTCTGAATGCCACCTCCCTGATCACTTCTTCCCTGTTTGTATCAGGTGCACCACTCCTTATTAATTCCTGGAGAACCTGTGTCAGAAAGCTGTTGTCAGCGCAGTTCAGAAACCTCCTAGTTTGCTTTTGCCTTGCTATGTTGTCTTTCTAGCAGATGTCAGAGTGACATGTCAGGCATAAGAACCAGTGACTGGAAATATGAGACTTTGTCACATTGTCTGACAAAGATCTCAACTACTCCTTTCCTGTTAGGAACTACCCATGTTGATCTGCCCACCAGTTCCCAGCACAGCAGCTCTCAGCTCATCACTCATCACAAGGTGGAGCTCCATGCATTCCAGCTTGTTTCTCACATGGGACAACTCCCTCTTGCATTCCCAGCCTGTGGCCTCTAAGGGGGCTGTGTTTGTGTTTTGCAGCTCTCCGTTGTGTAATCTATCCCACCATGGCTCCATTGTTTTAATGAGGCCATAATCCTGTAACTGCACACAGACTTCTCATCCTTTCTGTTTGTTTCCCAGACTGTGTGCATTTGTGTACAGGTATTTCAGAGGGCACTCAAGTGCGCTGACTCCCCATGAAGAGAATTAGAGATTCCCTCACAAGACTGTGGCACAAGCACTTCTTTATTTACATCCCTGTGCTTCTGTGATCCCACTTCAGCCTTGTATCTTGATTGCTATGCCCCTTCTGTTCACAGCACCTCAGATCCTTTGCTTGCCTACCCTCTCTTCCACTTGGTATCAAGAAGGAAAGGATCAGAAAAAAATTGTCATGCTCTTTTACAGATAAATTTTAACTACTTTAACCTCCTGTGAAAATCAGCAGAAAGTACAATTTCTGATAAAGAGGTTTGCTTTTTTTATATATAAATTTGGCACACTTAAAACATTAGTTCATTGCTCTTCACTGGCAGAAAGATTCAGGGACTTGAGCTGTTAAGTCTTGCTAAAGTCATTAGTCTTGTTCTCAAATAAATCTTTTGGAAAAACCAAGGTTTTGCTCAAAATATAATGCACTATTTGACTCACCAATACATTTTCAATCTATTTTCAGACTTGTATTGGATTCACACATTTATTGGGCAAATCTGATTGGTGTCGTTTCCTATTAATAAATTACAAACTTTCATTCCGTATTGCTGCTTGAGTTATGATCCTCCCAAATGCCACTGCCATCTTTTCTTCAGTTACATGTTGAGATAAAACTTTTAATGGTGCAGTTTTCCTCTGTAGTGCTATTTCACTTCTTAGTGTTGTAGTTCATTACCCCTACAATTGTATTATCTTTTTTTAATACATTTTCAAATATTTAAATTTGATGAGCTGAAGGCATTTAATTCTAATCATTAAGCTAGGATTAATAATTAAAATTCAGTAGTGATAGAATTTGAAATGTAAAACAAAAATCCATTTAAAATTACATTTAACATTGGATTTACTTGTTTCTTATTGTTTTGTTATAAGCAAAAATTTAAAAAGTTGACCTTGTCAATATATGACAAAAACAGATTTACAAGGAAATTAGAATATTCTTGATAATAAATTGCAGTAATAATAATAAATTAGTGTCTTCTCTAGATTAAATATTCATTATCTTAGCAATAATTACTGTAGAGATGTTTAGCAGTTTTGCACACAGAAAATATGTCTTTATCATAGTCCACATTGGACTTCATAGTTGTAAAATATTACCTGTGCATTTTGTGGATTTTTTTTGGTTGGTTGGGTTTTTAAAATTTATTTTCCTTTCAATAAGAAACATAAGCTTAATTTAATCTTAACCATCTTAGAGGCAGCATTCCAGTATGTAGGTGGCCAGCATTTACTGAAGAAGAAGCTGGAAAGAAGAACAACTAACTAAATACAACTCAAATATCTTTAGAAGCTTGCACTGAAGTCCTTTGTGTGACGTACAAATTGCCAGCATAATTCAAGACACACGATACAAAGGAAGAATCAGTCCTCTGATACTTTAGTTGTCTTCTACACAACAATATAGCTGTCTTAGTGACTCTGACAGCCTGAAGTTAAGTATCTAGTTTCTTTTTACAGAGCAAATTTAGCTATTTTAGAAAGAAATCTGCACAAACCAGCATAAAGATCATGGGCAGGTTTAGGCTAGCCAGAAAGGGAGCCCAAATGGAAAAGCATCTTTCCAGTCTCATGGAAGAGCATTTTTTTCAGTTGACTCACTTTAGGTCTCAACGGATACGTGTGTCACAATTTCAGCTACTTCCAGAAGCTATTCACTTGTCATAATCTTGTCTCATAGAGCTCTCAAGAAATCTATCACCTACTTTCTGATACTCACAGTTTCACAGCAGTAACATAGGGATTAAAACACCTATTTCAGTGCCTGCTGAAATTTGGAAGTTCATCCATGTTCTAAGCAAATATCACTAACACAATAGTGAGCATTCTAGGATAGGAACTGCCCTGCTGTATTTAGTATTAAAAGTTATTATGTAAGGTGTTCAGTGACACTAATATTCAGTTCTTACGTCTCTCCCTAGTGGTTGCTGCACCTACTCTATTTTTTCCTTTGACCCAGCAAGCATTTAATTATACAGTGCAAAATAGAGCAACTTCAAAAGAAATTTAAAATACCTTTCACTAGTACCTTTTGCTATCATTTCATGAATAACAGTCACTTGAAAAAAAATTTGAAAAGCAAAGAATGACACAAAACCTAGATTTTTACAACTTGGCTGAGTCCATTAGCAGTTGAGTTAATTTATAAAAGAAAGAATAAATTTAATCTCACTTCCTGTTCTCTTTTTAGGCAGAAATAAATGTGTGTTCACAATGCAATTTTCAAATGAGTTCCATATGTGAGATAAGGGAATACGCAGCTCAGATGATAGAGGCCACACATCAGAGACAAAGCAAGCTTCTAGGGTGTACCTAGGTGCAAAAATTATGGGCACATGAGCAACTCTTGGCCAAAATCTAGATGTCTACAGAGCTGAAAAATTAAAACAAACAGAACACAGAAATTACCAATGTTTTGGTCTCAGAAGGAAGTAAATAAGTGATTTCAGAATTTAAACAGGTTCAGTACTAATTATCTGTAAAGTGCCTCCTTAAGTGGTTAGATATTTGCATGGGTTTGAGCCAACTACTGAAACACAAAGTACATGTAAAGTAATGTTTAAAGACATGAAAGACTCTAGTCCACATGTATTAGCGCTCACTTTTCTGCAAGTAGAAGTCCTAATTCTGATCTAAAGTTCCACAGCACTATGATTTAATTGTTCACTTGTTTGTAAAATGATACTCCACACTGAGATTAGACGTCCTTTCTGAACATTGGTACAAACGCAGTAAGGCTGAGTTGCCACTGTAAAAATTGTATAGGCTTGGTAGATGGGAAACATATCTCAGTCAGGGGGAATCGTGGGAGCAGATTTACTCAGGGCAGCACAAAAAGAGAGTTGTTATGGTGATGCATTATCTGTGGGTAGAAAAAATATGACTATAGAGACAATTTGCTCAGCATGCACATGGACTTGAACAGCTTAAGGAAGAACAGCAGAATGAAAGCAACTTCTTTTGAAAAAAATGTAAAATCTCCTTTGGGTTTTTGTGGTATCAGAGTATTGTTTGTTCCTCAGTGGGCTAATAATTTCTTCAGACTTTTTTATTTAATTTTGGACAAATACAGTTATATGATTTATAGGTAAAACCACAGAGTATGGGTTATCCTTCTGTTCCAAATCCTAGCTAAAATGATGAACTAAACCAAGAAAACATTGAAAGAGTACACTTAGATACAATGATTTCTTACCATTATTAGCTGTACTTAATGTTTTCTTTCAAATTTCCTCAAACCTTTAGTATTCAAGTGTTATAAATAAAGCCTAAGCACAATAAGGTGTGGTTTAAAAGCCTAATTTATGGAGAGGTTTTTTGGTTTTGATTACTTTGATATGCTCCTTCCCCACAAATGTAAGGAGTAGAGATGAAAGTTGAGTAATGTGGTTCTGGAAAATACATACCTCTGGGAGCACACAATAAAATGGAGATACATAATAAATTTAATGAATAATTAGATTAAGCAGAAAAGATACTTTTACATGCACTTTTTGTGATGGCACATGAGACAGACTTTCAAAAACCACTGGAGTGAAAATAGTAGCTTTCTTGAAACCTGAAGATGTCTAAGGTCAACCACACAAACCAGAGCTTCAAGATAACCATCTCCTTTTAAAAACAGGGCTTTGTACATAATATGCAGCTGCTTCTTGTGTGGATAGTAAGAAGCTGGAAAGAGGTATGGGGGTTGAGAGAAATTAGTCTCCAGAAGGAATGAAGAACCAGACATTTTACCCAGACTTACGAAAGTGAAAGAAAGTGATAATTTTCAAACTCATGCTCCTTTTTATTATTCTTATTTTTCAATTTTCTTTTTTTAATTTTATCTGAGATGAAGGAAAGATTGTAGCTGACAATAATACGTTTAGTCTTACGGTTATCTTTTTGGGAACAACAAGACTGAGTTTGCAAGGCTTTATACTTTTCTTTGTCTTAGAAATTACATCTTAGAAAGATCTCAGATATGTTGTCATGGTTCAGAGTGCATCAGAATATGACTCAGGATATATATGCCACTACTGTCCTGTAAAAAAACATTTTAAAGAGCAACAAGTATGTTTTAGTGCCACAATAAAAAGTAATGCCAATAACCATACTCACAGAAAAGTTTTTATCTAAATCACCACCACTCTTTAAAGGCCTGAAAATACAATAAAACCAGAATATTTTTCTCATAATAAACTGGAATTCAAAGCTGAGACCAACCACCACTCCACTAATGACCCTTTTCCTTGATATTATGGCTATAGGAAGTGAGCATTAAAATATCCAGCCTCTCAAGGTTGACACATCAGATGTCTCTTTGTTTTGCTGAAACAATTTGTGTAAAAGTCTTTATTTAGAATAAGACAGATGTACTCTGCATAGTTTAGACTTAATATTCTGTTATTATGCTGAGGAGATTTTGTATGTAGTTGGACAGTATTTTTTAAAATATTTTTTTGTCATGTATACTTCTATCTGTTGTTCACAGTACAGTACAAACATCAAACTGAAATCTGATCCAAATAGTTACAGTCAGCAAATGTAAAGTCTCTGGGAATAAAACTGTTATGTTTAATGCAAAAGAATCTAAATTAAAAAAAAAAATGAAGTGGAGAGTGGGAAGCTTATAAGAAACAGGCCCTTGGGAACAGAATATAAGAGAGATGAGTTAGGCTTATGATTTTCATTAAAAGATAAATCTGATGCAGGTCTAGGAACAAAAAGACGTCATCAGAACTGCAAAAGACACTGATAAATCCTTGCCCTAATCTGCTTCCTGAAAACATGCAAGAAATGACTATAGGAGTGGACTAATGAAAATAGGATTAAATCTAACAGTACAGTATTCTCAATGGTGTACAGTTAAGAGTTAAACCAAGAATTTGCCATAAACTGGAAGATCATCAGCCAGAAGCGAATGAAAAAGAAGCTAGCCTTATAAGTGGATCAGAAGGTGTCACAAAGAGAAAACAGCAGAGAGAAAGGTAAGTGTGATTCTGGAATTTGCAGGGAGATAATGCATCCAGTACAAAACGTGAAATGTTACTATCACTCTGCACATCACTTCTCTGAAATACGGTAAACTACTCTGATCACTCAAAAGGAAAAAAATCTTCAAACTGCGTGGCTAAAGGTGAGTGCTACTGGGGTAACCAAAGGAAAAGAAAGTCTTAAGAGAAGAATGTTATTTGTAAATACAAAAATTAGTTAAACAGAATGGGGTAGCAATAAAGAATGTTAAACTAAAGAATAAAGGATTTCAAACTGCTCATGAATCCACTGAGTCCTACCACAGAAATGCTTTCACCTGTCAGTGTGGTATTGGAATGGCTTTTCATTGCAGCTAGCAGATACAAAGCCCAGCTATAAGTTTATTGCTATTTCAGTCAAGAACAGTAGAAGTAGTTGGGGAGATTCAGTCCTATCCAAAGTTGTCAATTTCTTTGGCCTTAAAACAGAATAGGCATCTAATCCAGTTTTGAATAGATTTCTCTCTCATCTCTCTTAGCAAAGACAAATATCCTGATCACCGAGCATCCTTCATTTCTTTAAACACCTCTTTTCAGAAAAACTATTTTTTTAGGCCAGAATATTCACACATTCCTTGCTAAGCTTCTCTTGAAATGAATTCCACCATATTATTTCAGTAGCTTAATGTGCTGACATAATAAACTTGAGTCAGCATGATCTTCTGCACATCAAATGCATTTATGATGCTGGGGGAAGTTATGGATCAAGTGAGGTAAATTAAAAGACATGACGGGACCGTGGAAATTTTGCAGGTTCCTATGAAACTGAGAGACTTGAGTATTCAACTAGCAAAATAAACATCCAAATTTATACTACTGTGATTAGAATTGGCTAGCAGAAGTGCAGCATTTATAGCAAGCATGCAGTAGTAGAAGAATTTCTATACCAATCATACAGTAGTAGAAGAATTTCTAAACCAAAAATATCACAGATTAAAAAGGTCTAGAAATCTGCAAGGTCATCTCTTTTGTAAAAATAGTATTTGACCATGCAGATACTAAAAAGCCAAACAAAGAGTAATGTATTCCTATTAATTTCACTTTTGAATTATGCATTTCTGACTTTTTAGCATCTCATTTAAGAAGCACATTTATAATTGATAGGAAAAGTTTGATTATTTTCCTGTGCTATCATATACTTTAAAATAATTGAGCCTAGAGGTGCAGAAGGAAGCTGCATTCTTCCTAATTGGGTTCATCTGAACTTTTTACAATCTACTCTGAGAAAATTTAATTGATAATTAACAGCACTTCAGTTGATCTACTCGTGAGGCTTTAAAAATACATGAAAAGCTGACAACTCATTGACTGAATGAAAAACAGTGTACACAATTAAATATAAAGAAAATCTTGATTGCCTAAATCAAAGCTTACTGTGTTAGGCAGATGAATGAAATCTGTTACATGAAGATTTCTTTTAATGTCCAAATTGGTTTTTAAATAGCAAATATATTAACTATCAAAATATTCAGTGCCCCACCACGTCTCCCTCCCAGAGACCAAAGGGGAGCTGGCCATCCATTACAGGAGGTCAGAGGCATTTTCTTCTGTGAACCACAGCTTTCAACTGCTGACTTCTGGCACTAGAAAGTAATAAATGTTGTAACACTTAACCACACAAAGTCCGAGCAGAGGTTCTTCAAGAAATGTGCCCCTTTTTAGCATATTCACTGAACTGGAGATATCCCAGTATACTTTGCATCTAAGAAGTTAGTGGATTTATTCCAATGTTGATAATGCATGCATCTCTTGCCTATCTCCTGAAGATAACAAGTCTCTGTATAGCCCCAAGAGGCATCTTTAACAACATTTTATCTCTATTTCCTACCTAGATAATCTGACGTACAAGAAAACTGCAACACGCTGCAGTCAGTATCTGAACTGGAACTAGCAATAAACTGATGCTTATTTATAAGTTAAATTTTAGCCTCAAGACCGTGTGTTTTCTTTATGCACAAACAGGAAAGAAGCACATCATAACCTTCAATACGTAAGGGAAATGCAACATATATAGGTGTGTATATATATAAAGATTTGAAATTCAAATAATATATGTGCTCCACAGATTCATCTACAGGGAAGATGACGATAATTTTATATAACCATGCCCTACTCTTATGAAGCTTTTTCAAGAGGTTTACTTTTCTCTCACCATAATAAATAAACTCTAAAGATGGGAGGATAGTGGGAAGAGACAGCAGCTGAATGAAAAATCCCAACCAGCCCTAGATGGGATAAAATAATGAACACAGGTACATGCTTGACAGATGTTTAACAATTTTCACTGTAGTAGGAGAAGGTTCAATGCAAGAATTCCCAAAGCACACCTTTGAATACCATTAGGCAATCACACAAGCAAGGAAGCCATAAATTCTGTGTTGAAGAGACAGGAAAGTTCCCATATTTCTGTTAAACGTGAGTAAATATTAAATCTTGAACAAGAAACTAAACTTGTTCATTCCAATGGGCTTGCCAATTCATTTCTGACTGTGCAACTCTAGATTTTTGGAAATTGAGGTGGAGCATTTGGGAGAGCCAAAAGGTTGGCAGGATTATCAGCCTCTCAATAAATATACCTTTGTGTGGTTGATTCTCCAAAACAAGTCAAATTGCATGAACTGGCAATGCCACTGTCATGAACAGCTTAAACAGGTCATCAACAGGCAAAGAAACCAGAAAATTCCTTATCCTTTCTTCCTTTCTTAGTATAATTCCACTATATATATTTTTAAACTTGGGAAAATGCAAATCAGTTGTACGTGCAAATAATTTATAAAAAAGGATGAGGGACCAGTGAATTACACACAAAAAAATTACATGTATCATGCTTCAAAAGGTTAATCCTCAGTTTTTTTCCTGGAAGCCAGTTACAGAAAAAAGTAACAGTTGCTAATGGAGAGAAAAAACCAATAAAACTTCACCTGAATTACACAAGGACTTCAAGGACACTCCTACACATAAATCGCAGAAACAGCAAACTGTGACTTCTAAAGATATCTGCCATGAAGGTTAAGTGTGGGCAACTCCTTTTGTGTGAGACCCTGGTCCCAAGTCTTAAGTCGATACGGAAATGTTTGGCCTGAATAATCAGGGCTTGTTACTGCAAATGCCTTCTGTGTCCCAAAAGAACAAAACAATATGCTGAGGATGATAAAAAGATGCAAGAGACTTAGAACAGACTCTAGATTCCTTCTGTATTTTCATCAGAGCTAGTGAGCCGTGGGTCAGATCTTTACCAAATGAGAGCATTGAATATAACTTTAAATGAAGGCTTAGGAACACTCATAGTCCTGAAACAAACAGTGGACTAGTGAGGAAAAATGACAGGAGATATAAGTATTCTTGTGAACTATTTGCAGACCAATTTCAGTGTCTGGCTATTGCTAGTAATTATTTTCACTGGGATTGGCAAAAAGAAATCATATAAGGGATTAAGTATATGAAGATTAATTCAGTAATGCCTTTGGTTCTTATTTTCAAGTTTCATGCCTCTGTCAGAGTGTGGAAACGAGGAAAATGTGCTTCTACTATTACTCATTCAAACTCTCTTTAGAACAGGAACAGTTGGTTTTGTTTGCTGTGTTCTTTTCCCTTACTTCAGGGAGATGATTTGGGTGAGAAGAAGATTAATTAGATTCCTTTTGCTGTTTATTTAACTTATTGATGTTCCCTGCCAGAGAAACCAAAGCTACTTCAGATACCTAGAGGAAAATCAGAGATTTTTAGAAGACTCAAGGCAAATTATTTATTCATTTTAACAGAGTTTCAGTGATATCCTTGTAGTGAAGAGATTTTTCTGTCTCAAAATCTCTTAGAGAAGTATGTGCGTATGCATGTATCTCTCTGATATGGATATATACAAGAATAAAAAATCAGAGCAATTTAAAATCAGGATTAGGGACAAAAGCACTCTCTGCATCTCTCAACAAAACCAATTAGATTGCAACTCTTTAGCAGAATAACACAATGTTTGAAATGAACAGCTCTTTCTAAAGAAGTTCAAATATTATTCTCTCTGATTATAGACATTGTAGCTGAGTAGGGATAAGAGATGTTGTAAATCCATTAGTGAAGCACTGCTTGCCTTCATTTCAGTTTAATATTTCTTAAAGCTATAAAATTGTATTATGTTAATGTAATGTACAGTCCAAGTGATAAAGGCAGCTAATGTGATTACCACTCACTGTGCTATAAACCTTTCAGCAAAGCTGCAGATAAATTGGTATTCAACTGTTTCTCATGATGACAGTGTTATACAGAGCAGATCACATGTTGAAAGCATCATCTAGTTTTTAGGAGGTTTTTACATGTTAGAATATTTATGCAGATACTAGAACTGACCTTCAAAGCAGTACCTCACTTATTTGGTGGTAAGCAAGGCCTAGCAGTCCCTATTTAAACTATGCATGCAAAGGACAAACCTAGTGTGATGTCACTATTGTGATTATTCACATGCAGAAAAATTATCACACACCAGATCACATACATTTCAGTGTTAATGCTCTCCTTCATATTGCTTTCAAAATAAGCAGCAGTTTACTGAAATTATGAAGAATCTTCCTCAGTTTTCTTATGAGCATGTAACAGCTATTCTTTTCAGTTTTTCACCTTCCATGTTTTGAAGTGACAATTTTACCTCACTGTGTAAGCGTACATTATAATTCTAGCAGGAAATTCACAATAAAATTCTGGTTCATGAGCAGAAGTATTAAATTGAAAACCGTTAGAACAAAAAGTCTGAATCTGGGGGTCAAGGCATTAAGTATTTCACTGAAATTTGGAATTCAAAGATGGATCTTTTCTGGTAGGACAGGTTTGTACATTTCCTTCCAGGAAATTGGAACTAGATAAGAAGAGACAGAAAGATTACCTTCAAAAGACAAATAGCCAAACAGTTGCTAAAGGATACAGTAAAACCTCCATCTGAAATGGCCTTTCCCTGTCATATATCTGTTGCAATATTTAGTGCAGTCACTAGCCACGTGTCTACCAGTGTCTATCATTTCTTCTTTCAAGCGCTTCTGAAAGAAGAAACAGTCTTTTCTGCATTCAAAAATATCGTAATGCATAAGCACTGACTTCCCTTTTGCTTACTTGTACCTATCTGTACTTTGATGTTTAGACATAGCTCATTCTATGTGAGAACGTCAGCAGAACAGGACTAGGCAAATTACTGCACGTTTATACCCCACCACACGCTGGTTTTGTTCCCCAGAATGGAATCCATGCTGGGAGACATTCATTCAGTTTTCCTGAAGCCAGTAAGGCTCTCGGCCAAAAGCAGTAACTTTTAGCAGAGGGATAGTAAACTGGTTAAAGCACGATGATAAAGTAGAGGAATAATTAGGTTTGTTTAGCCCAGAGAAGGGAAGGTGCCAGGTGGCACATAACAGCGTGGTGATACCTGTGAGGAGGTTATCACAAAACCTGAGTCAGTCTCTTCACATTGGTTTATGGCAGGAGAACAAATGGATGATGAGGAAAACATTTCTTCATCAGGACTGTCAAGGAGTGTACCAGATTGCCCATAGCAGTCATGAAGTCTGGTCTTGAAGGTTTTCAGGACCTGATGTATAAAGTGCTGAGGAACTCGGTCTGACCTTGTGACTGTTTTAACTTTGGCAGGACCTACTTAAGGTCCCTTCCAGGCTGACTTATCTTGCATTATTGTGATTCTATCTTCTCAGTAGCTC
The DNA here is from genome assembly GCA_013397975.1 of Machaerirhynchus nigripectus. Taxonomy (NCBI): domain Eukaryota; kingdom Metazoa; phylum Chordata; class Aves; order Passeriformes; family Dicruridae; genus Machaerirhynchus; species Machaerirhynchus nigripectus. The sequence goes on along the minus strand of VZRQ01004857.1, from coordinate 1,321,956 downwards.
ACAATATTATCTAGTACTGCGATGTCAGAGAACAGCAGGGGGATGGCAGTGATAAAAAATTAGAGGCAAATAAATAGAGGGCTATGTGCACTCTATTATGAAACAAATTCTCCAGACATTTAAATTGTTAGAAACTTATCTTTTACTGTCCTCTGATAGGCAAAGGTACCTTGGCTAAGGCTAAGAATTTAGCAAACATCATTAACTTGAACTGATAACTGGAAAGAAAACCTGGGGAGACACTTTATGAAATAATCCTGAAAAATTTCTATATTTTACTTATGGAAGAAGAACATATTATTCACATGCCTCTCCATCCTCAAGTCTTGCCCACTGTATCCCTTTATTTGTACCGGAGTGAATGTGTCCAAACAAGCTTATGCAGACGAACTCCTTTCTGGCCTTTGACTCAAGAGAGTGGCTAAAAGCTATGAGAAAACATACCAATTAAAAACATTAAGAACTCAAAAGAGCATGCATAATAAGTATCACTTTCAAAGAGAGATGAGAGCAAAATTCCCCAGCCTAGTTACAGATGTAGACCCCTCCCAATACTTCCCAAATCCTTGCATCTAGGGGCTTTACTACGGGTTCATATCTAATGTCATACAACCTAGCAGTATATTAAGGCTTAAAGCGTGAAGCATTTCAGTATCTTTGTAATGATGATTAATTCCTTTTGTATTCATTTGAGTAACATTAAACAGAATTAATTCATTTAGCATGAATGTGGATAGACATCTAATTTCTGCTGCATTTAAGGAGAAACTATTTTAATGAATAATTGTACAAAAATGAATAGCAGAGAGAAGGAAACTGAAAGTTTCCATGCCAGCCATAAATTGTACAATAAATAACATAAATCCATGAGTATTTTTTTGCTCAACTTTAATAAGTGTCATATTCACTTTATGTACATATGGTATAGGAAATAAATAGTCCTGTGCCGTGGGGAAGATACAACAGAAAGTTAGTTTATATCTTTACACATGCTGTTATATTATTTCAGCCATGACAATCAATAAGAACTTCAGAGAAACATCTTAAAAAAGACCTATCAGATCAGCCATTTTTTCTTTAAATTGAGGACTTACCCTTTTTCCACAATCACGCAGCAACTATTACAGAAGACAATCTCAGTATTTTATAGCCTTCCATGACAGAGTTCTTCAGAGAATGTTTTTCTAACTATTTATTTTTTAGGAATTTCTGCCTTCCTTCCTTGGCCTGTATTTTTTTCTCCCAGACTTTGAGAGATCACCTAAGGCTGACCAACCTCAGATTTTGTAGCAGCTTACTTCCAAGAAAAAGCATCTTATTTTTGAAGTAAGCCCCCCCGAGGCAACTTGGAATACTTTCCAAACTGTTAGCTGGAGCTGTAAAGTTATGAGACTCAAAACTTTATTGTCCAGAAGCAGACTCACATCTGTAATGTGAATAGATGATTAGGAAATTGGTCCCTAAAAATAATGACAAAGAATAAAATGTATTTTGGTATGAAATTTCTTACATTGTAAAAAAATATAAATTGGGTGGATTTACCTCACCTAGCTACAAGTGATTAATGACAAAATTAATCATCTTCCCTAGAAACGATAAGCAACAGATATCATGTAGAATATGTTCTTCTGTCTACTTTAGACAAAAAGGCAGAAAAGCTTTCATGTTCATTAACTTTGTAATTTCACGTTGAAACGTTATTCAATAACTTCAGCCGTGTTAGGGATTTCCAAATTTTCATCCTAATCATATTTTATGATTTATTTTCTTAAAATTGAAGCTGTATCCAATTTTTTTTCTATCTTCAGCTGTGAAGGACCATCCATATCATCCATATTCTCGATCATGTAAATTCTTTCAATAAAGTCAGGGCTAAGAAAACAGCAGTCAGATTATCTTGAGGCATATATTGTATCTGTGTTTCTGTTGTTTTTAACATAAGAAAGTTTAAAAAACTCAAATATTGTGACATCCTTCCAGATTTAGAAAGAAGTTTTGTAATTCATGACAGCTTCCAACAAGTCACTCCGAATCTCTCCAGATTTGGAAGTGTAAATTTACATTGTTGAGCCCCTCAGCATACTGCATGTCTCAATTTCTTAGACTTGGTTTTCAGTGTGATGGATTGCAATCATAAAGATGTCATTAGTTCAGTTTTACATGCTTTTAGGCAAAAAAAAAAAATTGGATTCATAAGAAAATATCACTTTGAACTTAAGGAGTCAAAATCTCACATTTCAGTGAACAAAAATTGAGCAAATGTTTTTTAATGAACTGTGAACAGAAAGCTTGACCTTCTCCATGAAACACAGCTTAGGAGAGAGAAAAGCTAGTTAATACAATGCATTTCATTGCATATGTTTTGCAATGCTGATGCCTTACTGCAACTCAAACATATTTTTTTTAAATATTCAGAATACTGAATAGTAAAGAAAAAATCCTAATGCACTTTATTTCCTGTTCTTGCTGGTGACACAAGGATGTGTTTAATACACCGTGAAAAGAGAATACAATCAGCAGCTGATTTACCTGGGTAGAAAGCTTATTGTGCAGGTAAATCCTTAAAGCATATACGACTCTCAAATGATGACAAGAAACTGGCTATGTTCATTACTGATATACCCAACTCCTTATCAGCACACTTTGTAGTTTACTCTTTCATGCAGTTTACAAATCTTTAATAATCTGACAAGGGCTGATTTCAGATGTGGTTACCAGAGTCTTGTAAATAATCTTAGTGGGGTGTGAGGGGGAAGGAAAGGGAAACCAAGACTCTGAAGGGCAGCTTCTCAGATGGCAGCTTGCAATGACATTTTGACAGATTTTCTGGTGTTGTGGAAGAATTATATGCAATAACTATATGAATCGCTCACTTTCTTCCAAGGATTGCATATTTTTTAAAGTGTCATAAATATAAAGATGTGGGAAGCATTTCTAGGTAGAAAAATGTAAAATTCTATTTTATTTCCCTTGCAACCCATTTGCATAATGTAATCTGGTGGGTTATGTTTGTCAGCGGTGGGAAGACAGTTTAAACAAATGTTCAACATATGTATAGCATCAGCAGCAAAAGGTCGTGGTCTTAGCAGGCAGCTAAAAAAGCAAACAAAGGCCAGCACGTCTGCATTCTCCCTGCATCATATTGACAGCAAATAATAGCTCCCTAACAGAATATCTGTCAACTTGGAAACATTCACTGAGCATTTTGTTCTGGCTGATATAGACTGTTCAAGTAAGTCATTATACTGGGAGGCAGCTACTGCCATTTCAGAAAGTGTCTTGAGACTACAGCAATTTCATATCACTGTAATTCAACAGCAACTGACTACTAACTAGCTAAGTGCCACAGACTCCATCCAGTATGACTGTTTCCATGGTAATTGGATACCCAGGCACTTTACTGAAACCTGTTTTCCAGAAATTGTTAAGGACTAGGAAGGAAATCCTTAGACTTTTCCTTTCTACAGACTGACTGGTAGGCACACTGAATAATTAATTTTCGTGATTTCCAGTTTCATAGTATACAACTCTGACTATTCCCATCACAAAAGTGCATTGATAACTTGTGTTTTGACTCCCTTTGTTCCTTTCATCCAGTGTCTACTGGAACATTTGAAGTTAAACCCCTCACCTCCTTGCACTGACCTACACTAGTAAAAACACCTGTTTGACTCAAAACAAGCAGGGTCTCATATGGGGCGTTATTTCACCTCTGATAATTGCTAGTGCATCCATTGAAGAATTTAATAAAGAATTTCAAATCCAGTGTTTTCCCACAAAAAGGCTTATTTAAAATCTGTGTTATCTTTTGTCAAATCACCCTGATTTCTGGGTGTAAAACAACTTTTGTCTACGAGAACAGTTACAAAATGAGCTATAGGCATATTGAGGATGAAACAGGGAACAGGACAAGGGAAAGAAGAAATGAACTGTCCACTGTCTTTGACTGATAACAAGTGTTACGACAATTATTTTCAGTGCCTGTTCTTACCCAGTCTTTCTTCTAAATGATCTGCTTATGTGCCAGTAAGCAAAAAACAGGTCCTGTTTTTAATCTCATATTCCATCTGCTTCTGGAATTACTGCTAAGGGCAGGTGGCAAATGAGTTCTTTCTAATTTTCCAATCTTCTCCATGGGAAGAATTCTGCCTCCTTGTTCAGGCTGAGTAGTTCTTTACCAGCCCTTGGGATAGAGTAAGGAATAGCTCAAGCTGAGTACATGTGACAGAAAACTGACTCAGTACGAAATGAGGGCACATACGGTTTAATGTTACATGTGTGATGTGCTCAACTTATTATGAGGCAATGATTTCTGAGTTGGAAGGTTTCAGTACAATAAACCAGGGTATGACATAAAGGCATTTGCTTTATGACCAGACTTTTTGGTGGTTTGCTTACATACAGTTGTTTCTGCACCTGTTAATATAATTGTGTTTTGCTGAATATAATGCTTTGAAAGAAATTCAAGAAAGAATGATTTCTTTTATCCCAGTGTCAGGTTCTAACCAAGGAAAGAAGAGACCAGTAACCATATAAAAAAGTGACAAGTCAAGGCCTATATCTGTCAGTCTAATTTGTGAATGCCAGGATTTTTACAGTCATTTAAAAACAAAAATCAAAATCTGGTGTATATCTGGTTAATTCTTACATCTTCAGATACACATTAATGTATGTACTTTGGTATAACATCAGCATATAAACTCATACATATATATATTCATGCATATAAACATGATGTAAATCATATAAATTCCCTGACAAAGAGGAGACAAGTGATTTTTCAAGAGAGTTATTTGACATAATAATAATTCATTGATCTCTCTGCCTTATTGGGGGCTGCTAGTAGAATACTCCAAGGGGAAGAATCCATGCCAGAATCCTGGATCAAAGGGTTTACCTCTTTGCTCACATAGGTGCTGAATCCATGGCTTATTTCCAAGTAAAAGTGCCTGCAGCAACATTTGCTAATTACAGGTTGTGTTCTACTGTTTCCAAACAGGGTGAAAGTGACAGAAGTTTAACTGTAAATAATTACACACTTGAGTAAGTATGTGATTAGCCCTATTTGTTGTGGTTGGGACTAGAGTGACAGGACAAGAATGGAGTGATTGCATTATTTACAGCTTAATTGTAGACAAGTAATTACTTACGTAAGCTGGTGCTGTGGGGTCAGGGAATACATGCCCAAGAACATCTAGGGTTTGAACAGAAACTTCAGAAAGTGGGTTTCCAAACGATGTAGCAGAAGTGCAAATTCTATGCATTTATCTAATTGTGGAGGGCTGTTCTTGAATTAAATGCCTTGGAATGTTACATCTTGTTGTCTTGAAACCAAGGATTAGATGTAATATTTAAACCAGTGTTTCCAGCCTAATAAATCACAAATGCCACCTAGTGGCTTTTGCTATCTAGTGAATCATTGCATACTCAAAAAAGAGAGAAAAAAAAAAAAAAAAGAAAAAAAAGAAAAAAGTGGTAAAAAACCCCCTAAACCCCATGTTATTTCCACGAATGTGCATATGGTTGATGAGATTATCTGTGAACACATTTTTCCACCTAGTTCCCAGCCATATTTTATTTGCATTGGATCAGTTTGTGAAAATGTTATTCATATTGGCAAGTAGCAGTGAATAATCCCATTAAAATGTAGTTAAACTCCTTGGTTTGGAACTGTATTTTAACTATGTGCTCTCCTTGCCAAGTACAAGAAGGTTCTGATTTACAAAAGGTGTTAAATCAGTAATAAGGTTAGCTAAGTTAGTTAAATTAACTAAACATGCCAGTTAATTACCCTAAGTCTGTCCATCCATCTAAATAAACGCTTCATTTTTTTACTTGTGTGCTCCTTTTCCAAAATCACAAAGTATTCCAAAATCGGAATCAAGGTCAAGAAAGAAAGAAACAAACAAACAAAAGAAAGAAAGAAAAGAAAGAAAAAGGACCGAGCTGATTAATTTGAAGGAGAATAATTGCACTATAATGAACCTCTTACTTGAGCCATCTATATGTTGTGAGATACATTTGAAAATCATGAAAGGAAACTTACAGGATCAGGACAAAAAATTTATTAGTAATGATTATGGTACCCTGTGCTAAGTCTCTATGTTTCCACATCTTTGAAAACAACTGCATATGTTGAGCTTATGATAGCCACATGTGAAAAATATTTTGCAAGTGTTAACTTTTTTTTCTAAGACAGCAAAGGCTTGAAAATCCCAGAAGCACTAGAAATTGAGTCTTGTGATGAGTGCAAAAAAATATTGTAAAAGTCTGTCATTTATAGCCCCATTCAGCAAAAAACTTTAAACTGAAACATCAAAGTTTTGAAATTTGGCATGGTTCTTTTGGCACAACATCTAGAAGAAAAACATTAGCGACTTTCAAAAACTTTTGAATAGTCAATCTGCTTTGACAAAATGTGATTAAAGTGCAATTGTCAAAAATTGCCAAAGCCTGGGTAGGAGTGTTGAATCAACCAGGCTTTTTTTTTTTTCTCTACTTGGAGATATGTATACTCCCTTGATTTCAGAACATGAAAATGACAGCAATGATAAATTGCAATTAAGTGATATAGGTATGCATAGGCAGATACATGAATGTTTTATGTTGTAAAACATTCAAGGATATATATTTAGGTAATTATTTCAAGGGAGCTTAGAGTTATGCATGTTGCATATGAAAGTTTAGTGGTGCCTAACTGCTCAAGGTTCTTTGCCTCCCAAAATTGAGCTGAATCTGCTTGGAGCTGTTCCCTCTGAAACATTAATTTATGATGGATGGCAAATTTGTTTCTTTATCAGACTGATTACTGTTAACATCTATTTGTAAAAATTTTATGTGGAACAGTCTACATTTCTTAATGGCATGACCCGACAACTTTTGTATGCCTCAATCTTCATAAATTGCTATCAAGTGTTATAGTATAGCCTGACCTTTAATCAAGTTCTTTGAAGTTCATTCAAATAACATATTATATAAGAAACCCTTTATTGTGCTTTAAAATTGAATCTGAGGTAATATAATACAATTTTAAAAGTGTAAATTGTTTTACAGATTGGCTATATGTCTTTGCAGAAAGAAAACAATAGATGACCATTTTTGTAACAAATTTTTGAAAACAAAACCAATTTTTCTGGGTGGACCCGATTACTTGTCATGGGATATGGGAACACATTAAGATTCCATGGCTGCAGTGGGTTATTAATGACACTACTAATAACAATAATTGGAATCTTCATCATTTTTCTTGACCTACTCTTGCTTACTCTTGCTTTTTCTTTCTTCCCCCTCTTGTTTTTCCTTGTATATGCAAATTTGTTATGGAAAGTAAAATGAATGAAAATCTGATAATAAATCTTTCATTATATTAATTTTGTTTCTCACATATTTCTTCCTTTCTATCATCTGGACTTTTTAAGAAAGATATATACCTGATACATGTATATACACACCTAATATATATACTAATATACTATATATGTATGTGTGTGTATATAACTAAGATGTTTAAGATGTTTAGTAATATCTCATCTAATAGTGGGTTCCTATGTTGGATTTTTCATGTAATCTAATGCAACAGAATGGGTCCTGTGGTCATTCACTCACACCGACCACATAGTCTAGGATCCCAATCCATAGTACACCGATCTAGACCATGCTGTATTTTCCAACTGTCCAGGAAGTTTAAATTTCCATATCATGAGAAGGAATGTATGACTACATTTCTCTTTAAAATGGCACACTGGAGAATGCATCACAATTGTCCTTCAGACCTGGTAGCAGGGCACAGGCCTTTAAGATAGAGACGAGAACTAGGCTTTGAGAACTCTTAAGCCCTAAGCTACTTAATGCTTATGCCACAGCTCTTGATTCCTTATTACTTTGTTCATATTGTGTTTCCTTAATGTCCAATAGTCTCTAGGGAATCTGCCTTGCTTCCACTCACACACAGTAGAGAGAAGAAACAGGCCATGAGAGTGTTGGAAATCAAAACAGGAAGATACTGTGGAAGTATTGTGATTGAATGACTTCAGTGATTAAACGACTTCTTAAAGCACTGCAAGAAGTCACAGGATAAGGCCAACCTCTAACCCAGACGCTGAACACAGCTTCTAACTTTGGGTGGAACAGTTGCCTGAAACCAGCAAGAATTTTTAAGGCACATGGTTGGTACATTTTTTGTTGAGGGATAATTTTGTTAAGCATAACTGTGTATGATGTAAAACATTTCTAATCTTACTTTTAACAGACATCTGGGTTCTAAAAATGTTTATAACGTTCCTCAAAACATGCAGTGAGACAAAGAAATGAATAGCTGAGAAAATCTCCAATATTTAAGAATTCGGCACTTTTTTTTTTTTTTGTAGTTTGAAAACAGTTAATCACTGGTTTAATCAGTTAATGACATTAAAGGATTTGAATTTTATGACCAATCAAAACACAAATTGTCCAAATACATGTTCTATGAAGGACTTTGGCCTCAAATCACAATAATTTCTTTAATCTAATGAACAAATTCTATAAGAAAAATATTACTCCTCTTAATTTCTTAATTTGGCCTGCTTTTCTTATCTGTTCCCTTTCCTGAATTCATAGCATCATAGACTCACAGAATATCTCTTGTTGCAAGGGGCAATATGACTAACAGCATCACCCAGATGCTCCTTGAACTCTTACAGGGTTTGTGCCATGACCCCTTCCTTGAGGAGCTTGTTCCTTTTGGAATCAGTGACTGATCATCCTCTCAGTGAAGAACTTTTTCCTAACATTTAATCTGAACTTCTACTGACACAACTTCATTCTATTTCCTTGTGTCCTATTGTTGGTTTCCAGAGAGAGGGGATAAACACCTCCTCCACCTCCTCTGCTGCCCACCTTGAGGAATTGTAGACTGTGACGAGGTCACCCCTCAGCCTTCATTTCTCCAAGCTGAACAAACCAAGTGACCTCAGCCACCCCTTGAAAGTCTTGTCTTTGAGGCCTTTCACCATCTTGGTTTCCCTCTTCTGGACACACTCTAATAGTTAGATCTTCTTATATTGAGGCACCCCAAACCGCACACAGTAATTGCCGTGGTGCCACATCAGTGCAGAGCAGAGGAGAACATTCCCCTTGCTTGCCCGGCTGGTGATGCTGTGCCTGATGCATCCCAGGAGACAATTGGCCATCCTGGCTGCCAGGGCACTGCTGGCTCATATCAAATTTATCATCAACCCAAACACATAGATCAATTGCTGCAGGACTGCTCTCCAGCCTTTTATTGCCCAGTTTATATGTAAAACCTGGATTACCCTGTCCCATAGTGCCTGTTCATGTTAAATTTCATATTGTTGATGATATCCAGATCTCTCTTTAAGGTCCCTCTGCTCTCAAGGGTGTCCACAGCTTCTCCTGATTTAGTATCATTGGCAAACTCATTTAACGTACATTCAAGTGATTTCAACCAGAAAAAAGTTTTCATACACAAGTAACAAAAATTTAGTGAGAAGTCAAGAAACAGTAATGAAGTCTGCTTAAATATATATGATACCTGTTATATTAATTCTGTTGATTATTCCTATGACTAGGAAATAAGAGGAAACTCCAGGTTTGCCTGGCCAAACATGGAGTAGTTGTACCTTGAAGAACATGCAGCATAAACATGCAGATGAAGTGTATGCAAGAATACAGACAATCAAGTCAACTGAACTGTGCTATCAGTAAATATCTTTCCAGGTCTTTAGCGGAGGTAGGAGTCCAGGTAGGGGGCAAATAGGTAATTAACCAGAAAGGAATGAAAGTTCTGTGTCAGCAGCAGAGAGAGAAAGGAAAATAAAGAGATAAAGTGAGAAAGAGAGACTCAAAGTATGCTCTAGGCTCTTCCTTTCATTAGGTCAGACATTTCCCTCTGATGGATATTACGCAGATCATAATTAATTCATGACACAATTGAGGCTGTCTTGCTGGCTTAAGTTTAGAATTTAGAGCTATTCACTGCTTAAAAAACACAGAATAGAGTAAATGCTACTTAATTGCTCCTGCAATTATTAATTAGTCCACTTATCATTCAGACAATTATGACAGTTTTCTCTTCCTATCAAAAAAGAATAAAACATCCTCAAAGAGTCAGAAAGTGATTAGCCATTACTTTTAGTTGGTATCCCATACCAGCATATATTTTGCATTTTTTTGAGAAATGCTCTTAAAACCCTCCGCTCACAAGTACCTCTTTTACCACAGGAGAATATCCGTAATTGAAATGTTCGTTAATGTATATTTTTACATTTAAAAGTTATATTTGCTTCTTCCTAATTTGTGGCACAATCTATTACTTTTGAAATAATATGTCCTCTATAATTTGTGGATCTATTTGAGCTGAAGTCTTGGTATCATTTTTGCTGTTTTCTCTCCATCTCTCTCTCTTTTTTTTTTTTTTCTTTTTTTACTGTATACATTCAATTCAAATATGAAATTCAAAGCTTTTTCTAATGGTCTAAAGACATGGTACCTCTCCACAAGTGGAATTGTAAGACAATAATGCGTATAGGCCAGGCACAGACTGAAATAAGTTGGAAGAGAAGCGACAGTTGTCCATTTACTCATCAAAACTATCAGATGAGAAGGAATCAAAATGCAGTCACAAAGAATCTACTTTAAGGTAGACAAATTCCTACTTCTTTTGCATGCCATAATGAAAACAGAACTGTAGGGGTCATATCAGGGACTTCATTCTAAAAATAAACCACTTTAATCATGGAATATTCACAAGTATCTTAGCATAAGCTTCACCCATCTGCAATCAGATTTAACCTCTTCTAAAAAGGAGTTGTCAAATAGCTAATATCTATTTTATATATTATTTCTGTAATAAATCCATTAATTTTATTTTACTGGAGGGAGAAATTTTACTCTTAAGCACTGATTACAGATCCCAAAGAATGACATTTAATATTTTTTTGTGGGTTTCCTCAGAAAAGTAGCTTATAATGTAAGAGGCATCAGACTGGAAATTAGTTTTTTGCTGGTTGTCTAATGCCATTCCCAGGGTGACATCCTTCTCATGCTTGTGGTAGTGGTTATATTTCACTCCTTGTTGCTTTTCAGTGGTAACAGTGAATAAATGAGAATGTTTTTTCCCTGGTCCCCTAAATGTGTTCACGGCCTTTGCTTATCTAGCATGTATAGGCAAGTTGACACTTTTTCCAGCATAAAGAGCATAGAAATGCTGGCAGCTATAGAGCTCTGGCACAAACATCCAAGCTGATTCTCACAAATGGACACACAAGTGCTTAGGTCTCTGTTAGGGTTTCTAAATCCCAGAAAGTATGCCAAACAGCTGCTCTGCTATTGTCCCAACTTTGCCTTCACGGGGCAATGAAATGAGTATTATTTGCCTTTTGTAATCACTATTTATTTCTGCTTTCCAGTTGATACAAACACTGAAAATAGCTGGTCACAAAAGACATCATGATCCAGCTGCCAAATGACCACATGGATACATCTGAGGCACCTTGCAGATTAAGGCACCAGGCACAATAAAGACACATATGGTGCACAGGAACAGCACTTAGACTGTACGTGACAGTTACTTGAAAGAAGATTGCAAATCTGGCCTCGGGATGGCGTTCAAAATGTATGGAAATATCCAATCAAACTCAGTGAAATCTCCACAGCTCATGATGACTCAATGTGTTCTAAACACTGGCTTTGGAAAAAAAAAATAGAAAAAACTTGTAGAAGTCATTATCTTTTCTGTCTCTTCCTGCTGGCTCTGGGAAGCACATTACAAATTATGCTTACTTTACATGTTTAGCATTTTCAGATATCCCTCTCCCCTGTATTAGGAGAGGTACTTGTTAAGCCTGAGTGAAGGGTAAGAAAATTCTAACTAGGTTATTTAATGGACTGTTATGATAGCTACCTTTTTTTTTTTTTTTGGCTGCATAAACTTACAGAAACATATTATGGACTTAATAACAATGTTTTCACTGCTAAACATTTCCCTGTTCAACTCTTAAATACTCCTCTGGTAATTTTTTTTAGATTTTGCTATTTAGGGGTAATTTAAGTAATCTACTTTTTCAGAGATGTGTCTTGACAGGATTTTACACAACAAAATCATGCTCTTTATTTTAACATTCCTTCTTTCTACTCTTGTTCTTGTTTTCAATATCTGTTTGACTCGTGGTCCTTCGCTTTCTTTTTGATTGAACACATATCTCATTTCAGACTGTTCTGTTTATTGTTCTCTCAGGCTGTTGCCAAAATATTTTTATACAACAGTTAGAAAGTTCCATATAATGCAAAACAAGTAAAGAACCACATGGTAAAATGTTAATCCAAGATTCTTAAAAGCCAGATTCCATTAAGTCTTAGTTATAAACTTTTCGTATGACCTTATCACACCCTGAGATTTGCTCAGTTGGTTAGAGCATGGTGCTAATAGCACCAAAGTTCTGAGTTCAATTCCTTTAAGAGTTGGACTTAATGATCCTTGTGGGTCACTTCCAACCCAGAATGTTCTGTGATTCTGTAACCTGCAGCATTAAAAAGAAAAAAAAGAAAAGCAAATACAGAACATTTTCTATGTTACGTCATTACTAAACTAAGATGATCCTGACATCTTCGTAGTCAAGTGGTGTCCGAGTCTGCTGGCTGTGCAAGATTACCTGGGCCCCAGGGTTCATACCTTTAGACTGCATGTGAGACTTGCAAGTTGCCCAAGGAGAATCATCAGAAATGATGTCGTTGGAGCTGCTACACCAGAATAACCTGAGCCTGGTCCTTAAAAGAGCACTCACAGACAGCGGACAAATATGTGGCAGAGGCGAGGCCACTGTGTAAGCCTCACTACAGCCTGTCTACTTTACTTTTAGTGATATAAGAAATCTGCTTTTAAATCCCTGGTCAGTTTTAAGTAGATCAGCTGGACAATTTTCCTTCATCTCCCCTTTTTATCTTATTTTCACTGTATCTAAATATGATACAAAACTGGAAGTTTTCTGTCCTACTGCATAATTGCTTACTCAGTTCTGCAAGAACTGCAAAATTTGTATTTTCCTAGAAACAGAGGCTTTGGGGGATTTTTCATAATTAAGGACATTTGATCTATGATTTTTTTTACGACCCTTAAATAAAGTAACTACAATACAGGTAATAGGGGGCAGAGGTGGTGGGTTTTTTTCCCCCAAAGGAAATTAGTTATTCCAACTCTTATTTTCATCCTGAATTAGAACGACACGGCAAAGCATCAAATTATTCCTGCACTGGAAGCTTAAAAAGCTTTTCTTCAAGGAACATTCTAATTTTAGTTTTGATAATCATGCCTACTAACATATTGTGATTAAATAACTGTGGGCCAACTGTCTGGGATACCCTGGACAGAAGGATGCTGCATGCACATACTCTGAGGTGCACAGGACTAAGCTGGAGTGCACTAAGGACTGTTTGTCTGGGATATCCAGCTCTCCAGAAGCTCAGTCTTAGTTTCTGTCACCATTCCATCAGGGATCTGGTTGGGGGTTGTGGGTCTGCGAAGGAGGATTCATGGATATGGCTATTGCTCTTACAGTGTTTTCTTTTAATTCATCAAGCTTCTGTTGGATGCTTGCTTTTTTCTCAGTTTGAATCAAACTTGAATACCACAGGGATTTATTATAATTCCACATGCACTGTGAACTCCAAATGTGGGGTAAGCTAAATCATAGTATAATCTGCCCTAGGAGCTTCAGTCACGCATTCTGAATGGAAACTGAATTATTTTATGGGAGATACAATTAAATCAGTGATTCTTATCTGTAGAAAAGCTCTATGAGCCATCCTAACAAATGCTGTTACATGCTTCCTTAGGGACTAACACAGGGGCAAACAAATATTGAAAGAGTTTTTGATTCTATTTTGCAAATGAAAATGTCAAGAATCAGACCTACTTTCCCCAAGAAAAAATATTATATTTAAATTACCTAAAAAAAATTTGAATGTTGTGGTAAAATTGAAATTTTAACAGAGAAAATTTTTCATTATAAAAATTTTGAGCAAAAATTGTTCAAAAATTCAACAATTTTGTTTTGACATTCGAAATCACCGTAAGCTATCAATGCTTTTAGTGAATTACTCTAGTAGTAGCAATGTCAAAAAGAGTATATTAACAGATAAACTACTCTTAGGTCTCATTCTGTTCTTCATGAGATTAATGAAGCGTTACTAATGATTTTCTCCAGCTTTTACAATTAGCATTGTTCCTCAAATTGGCTCAGCTTAGAGAAAGTAAAGACATTTCTCATCTTGTATCTCCTTGGTGATATAAACTGGCAGAAGAGGGAGCAGCATGACTTAAACAAGTTGCTGTTAAATACCCAAATCTTTAGCTACAAATTAGCCAGAGTTGATATGAACATCATGAAATCACTTGTTTTCAGAATTCCACTGCATTATGTTGTGGTAAGAAATTTGCATGTGGATACTTTGAGTAAGGAATGGTTCCTTACTCACATCATGTCATGATATTCCTATTACTTCTCTGAAATTATATCCATATAGTCACTATTGCCATTGCTATTCTGCAACTGCCATATTATACTTCTACAGTATAAAAGTAGTAATTGCTAAAAAGTAAAGTAACTGTGCTTGAAATTCAAGAAGAGGGACTGCATTATGAGAATCGGTGGAAAAAGACTACAAATGAAAATGGTGGTAAAGTGCGGTAACAGTTAATGGACACAGTGAAAGTGGAATCTATGTATATGCAACAACATACAAATCTGTCCCAGCAGTGTCTCCAAACATTCAGTCAGGCAACACAGCTGGTAGAAGGGAATTGAGTTAGAAAGCAAAGGGGGAAAGAAGAGGGAGGTATGACTGTTGAAATAGGTGAGACCTGTGTTAGAAGAAGAAAGTAAGCAGTAGGTTTTTCATTGAGGAAGAATTAGTTAATGAGGAGGAGATGGCTGCAGAAGACAGAATCATTGAACTCCTTACAATTCAGGAATATTTAATGTTGCAAACTTTATTGTTTTCCTGCTTTTTAAAATCCTATACCTGCTATCAATTCCTTTCACAATGCTGCTTATATTCTAAATAACAAGGCATTTTTATCCTTTCAAAAAGCATCAGACTCTACTGTTTGTTGCACAGTACATAGGATATCATTGTGACAGGATTATGATAAGGGGCTGACTTGATTTATGCAAAAATAACGTGGGTGTTTTTTAACCCAATAAAGCATTTGAGAGAAACATAGATGAGGACCCAAAGTTAGCAAGATAATGAACTATTTTCTATAAGTTTTTGGCAGTTTGAGGCACACACTACAGAAATGATTTTTCATGCAGAATTCTTTAAAACTCTTGTACATTGTACCATCTGCCCTAGAGTTCTATTTCTGGTGACTTTTTGATCTTTACAAAACATCTGGTAGCATCACTGTCTTTTTGCAAATAGTTTTATTTTAATTCAAATTTTTTCAACAGGGAGCTGGTTACAAGAATATGTATACTCACATATATAGCTGTTTTCTTTTAGTGCCCTCCCACACCATACATTAATTGATACGTAAAGAAACAGCCCTTAAAACACATGCACAGAGATAAGCATAGATATCTCTGTCCTTAGCTTTCCTTCCCGAGTAATTAATACCAAGATCAACAAAGTTAAACTGTGGGACACCATGGTTCTTTGCTTTCTAACTTATAGACTGATGGCCTTCTAGATTTTTGTAAATTTCTCAGCAAAATAAGTAAGAGAGAAGCATTTAGTTTGTCCCTGCATTACTCTGTGGTTACTCTGTGATGGAAGGTCTCTGACCCTTCTGGTCAGGCAGCCTGTATCAGACACCCACTACTCTCTGATATTTACCCATCAGTTCTTAGCTGGCTCATCACCATCCCCAGGCAGAGCTCCAAATATTCTGTCTCATAAATAGAGCTGCTCCACCTTGTCTTCCCTGCCTGTTTTTCCTAAAGAGCCTGTATCTCTCATTGTAACACTTCACACTTCAGTCAAGGGATCCATGGCACCATGTCTTTGTGATCCCAACCAGATCATAGCCCTGGAACTGTACACAGATTTCTGATTTATGTTCATGCCTCATGTTGTAAACATAAGTGTGTGTGTACACCAGGATGTTACAAGGCAACATTCGCTGTACCAAATACCTCTACTTATAAAGGCCCAGCTACCTTCACAGTAAACAGATAAAACTAATGCCTGATTTTTACTGGTGTTGCTGAAACACCATTTTTTGGACCTAGCAGAGGTTTACACGTTTATCTAGTTTTGTTGATGAATACATCCAGTGCAGGTAGCTTGGTTTGCAAGCTGCAGTGTGAGCTGCAGTGCGAGCTGCTGGGTGACGAAGGCCTGAGGCAGGAGGCCGTGACCTACCAACCCTTTGCACAACAAAGAGCACAGGGACCTCTGACCCAGCCAGGGGACCGGACACGGCAGGTGGCCTTGCCCCCCCGACTAGCTCACTCAGACTGTGACCGTATAAAAGCCCAAGGGTTCCTATGTTCTGGGTCCCTCCTTGGAGGCACCAGCTCAAGCTTTGTTTTGTTATTTGGTTGTTGCACCATGATTAAATTATTTGAAGGATCTGGATGTCTGAGACTGCAAGGGGAAGCCTGGGATTGAGCAGTTGAGGAAACCTGGTGTGACTGTGTGAGTGTGGGGGGTGTAGCTGTGAAGGGGCCTCAGTCTCAGCTCAGGTGGTACGAGAGTGACTGTTCCAGAGGGCCCCTGGATGGTCGGACAGAAAGTTTCTTTCGAAGTTTTATCTTCAGCCATAAATAATTTCTGCTCTAAACTGTTGTTAACCTGTTTTTGCGTTCCTTTCCCATGAAAAGGTGCTTAAGTTTAAGTAGAGTACAACAAAGAAGAACCCATTCTAGTGCCAAGACAACTTAAAAAGGTAAGATGTGACCAAGGACTCAGAGGTTTTAAAAATGTTTGCTACTATCTTAAAATATTCTCCAGTTTTGCTTGTAAAAAGAAAAATAAAGGGACTGTCTCCATCTTCTATCACTGAAAACTGTCAGACATATGTCAATAATAAACAAGCAGAGTTTTCTTAGGCCTCTAACATTTTGATAGCATAAAGCAGGGAATGATCACATTTACACCAAATCCTTTTTTTTAGTAGTTTTGCTCCTTAATACTTTTCAGTTGAAAGCACCTATGCTGCTTATAAGCTAATCTGAATGTTTGTGTATGAAGTGACACAAATATGAACGAAGTTTTATTTACTGTTATTCTCATTCCTGTGTGATCCTTTTAAAAGACTGAACCTTCTGGGAAGGATGTTGAGGCATTTCCTTTCTTCATAACTGAAAACTTTTCTTGAGAGTTTTCTCCCCAAAAATCTCAGCATAAAGTTGGCTCACAGACCTTGTTGTTCTGAGTACCATGAGGTATGGCTGTACACGGAAATCTCCACTATTATTAGGTGAGAAGCCTGCACCCCTTTCCCTGACTTTAGGTGTTGTGGTATTGTATTGCTCATTAATTAGTTATTAGGCATATTGTTACAAATGACTTTATGAAGGCATGAAGGCAGTTTTTGCAAAGCAATACAATTTGTTTCATGCATGGCAGTCTGCCTTAGCAACAAAGTCTGGAATCACATTTCTTCTCATTTTGAAGTCACATTGGGAGATTTTTCAGGTATTAGAACTGCACTTTCAGACCTCTCTGTGCTCTTGTTTAAGAAGTTTTTGGGATTATTTCTTCTTGTGAAATCCTGACTGCTGACAACAAGTACATTCAAATGGAAGAGAAATTTCACCTGCTTCAGGAATAAATCCCATAGGTATTCAAAAGAAAGCTTTCTCTGAGCCTATCAATCAGCAAGTCATGTAGGAAAGAATTCAGACATCACTAAATAAACATGATGACTTGCTCTTTGCTGAAAATATTGATGTTGAATATTCAATATATAATGACATAAGAGAAAAAATATTTGTTTGTTCTGATTTATACATGCGAAACCAGAATCTCTCCCAGAAAGAAAAGTGAGCTACATATTGTTTTATAGTGACACTTAGATATAACATATGTATATGTCTTTTGGAAACATCTTGAAAAGCAGAGGAATTGTAGGAAAGTGAGAAACAAGCATTGTGTTACTTGTTCCAATGTTAAGCTCAAAAGATACTATAGCAAAGAACTGTAGACAGACAGTGCACCTTGATTTAAAGCAGTTAGAACAATCTTTTCCCCCTGCCCCAGTTTTGTGAGGTTTCATGGTGCAGGACAAGTTGAAAGAAAGAATGGGATCATCAAGAGTTCATAGGAACTTCAATTTCAGATAATCATCAAAAAAACCTTTCTTGCATTATATGGTTTTTACTGTTATTTCTGTTTCCTTCATATTCTAGGAGAGAACTTTGTTTCTCACTGGCTTACATACTGTTCTGAAAAGAAGACAGAAGGCCAAAAGACCCCCAGAATATTTCTCCTTTTAAGGAAAAAAGTTGTTCTGGAGTATCAGACATCATGAATTTCTATCTCGGAAACAAAAAATGTGCATGTGTGCATGAGTGCAGTGATATTACATCTAATAGAAACACAGGAAACAGAGCTGATTAAATTGTGGACTAAACAGAATAGCTTCATTTTCCTTAGGTTTATCTCATAGAGAGAATCAAAAATTGAAAAATAACAAGTATTCTAAATAATAAGTAACCTAAACCATTTTGTTTATGGCAATATTTTGCCACTAAAATAGGTGGACTGAAGTTCTTTGACAGCTCTAATGACCCATGACCACATCCAGTGGACTACAGCCAGGCTCTCCCAGTGTGCCATCCCATCCAAGAAGAACAGGATACCTGAAAAAAGCACATTCTTGAATTTGAGTGAGGGCATCTGGGTTCCAGCAGTGGAGAACTAGATTGACCATGCCTCTATATATATTCTCGAAAGATAATTTTAAGGCATAGTGGTCCACATCTAGTGCCAAAAAATAGTTCTGTACAGAACCCTATTTGTTGTAGATAAAATCAACTCTTTCTTTGACTTTGCTTGACTTTGACTGTTTCCCTTAGCCACTGTGAGAAATGGAAACATACTTACAAACCAATTAGATCATATGGCAGAGGTATGGGAGACAAGAAGAAAAGCTCTCTGACTAGATGTCAATGCCTGAATTAAATTGCTTAGAAAAAAAATTGGGCATTTCAATCACTGGGCTTTTTTGGTTTGTTGTTTTGGTTTTTTTTTTTAGGAAAGAATTAGTTAGACTTAAAGTGATTCCATTACAGATATTTAACTAAGCAGTTCTGAATGCCATTCAAACATTTCCTCACCTGTTTAGTGAAGGAATGAGGTTAAGGAAGCTATTGCTTATACATCTTGGATGTAAACTGTGAGCATTTGGCTGAAACTCAGTGACCCTACGAGCCTGACTAATTCCCAAGATTCAGACCTTTGAGCAGTCCTCCCGTCCTTTGTCCACAGAAGAATATTTTATTTGCCTATATCATATTACAGACATTGCATATAGCAGAGTGACTGACGTATGGAGTTGTCCTACTAAATGATGAAACTAGTACACACAAGAGATCTGTAGACTTTGGCTACACAGCTGGCCAAGCACTAGCAGAAAACTTCCTTTTGAGGAAGCAAGAGAAGTGACAGGGAGATAGATAAACCTGGTTTTTAACCAGAGGTGAGCAGCAGAACCTTGTTATAGCATGTACTACAAGGTACCCAAGTTGTCAAAGTCATAATTGAATCTTCTATTATCCTGACATCTGGGGTGCAATGACAATTTTTTTTTACTGAGAGAATAATTATAAAATCACATTAGAACACATATCTAATACAAGGGCCTTCAGTTTCTTTGCTGCTTTTTCTTATATATAGGGTTATGTGTGCCTACACTTCTGGAAAAGTACCAGCTGTTCCAAGCATGTTTGGCCAGAATATAAGTGACATTAGGAGAATAAGTGCACAGATAAAAAACTCACAATTCAACTTCTACTGAATGTTTTGAGGAAGGATTTTTAAAAATTTGTTGTTGTTGTTGTTTGGTTCTTTCAATGCTTTATTTTTGTATGTAATAATGCGAAAATGGTGACGGTTTTTGCTGCTGAAATAAGCTTGGTTGTATGCAAATACAACCTAGGACATTTATCAAATGTTTATGTTTTCCATATCAAAGCCTCAGCTAGGTACTAAATATGTTTACATTGGTTGAAATTTATAGAAATATTTTTAAATTATGTAATATTCAATTTAATATTTTATTAGTATATTTCTAATATTAATAAGGATTTTTTGAATACACCATATGTTTACACCTGTCAATGTCAATGTTCTCAAAATCTATTTTATTGTAATAAAAAATGTATCATAATATAAACCTTTGTCACATGATTCTATGTCTTATTTTATAAGAATACTAAAAAAAAATTTATTTCCATATGTTATCCAAAGAATCATCAGATAATGTTTGCTATAAAAGGAATTCCTCTTAAGCAGACATAATGCAGAAAGTCTGTGTGCCATTGGTGAAGTAGATTTAACCCCATAAAACTGGTATAAAGGGAGACACAAGGGTTCAGGAATGATCTCACAGGAGCTACTTCAGACCTACTCTGAATATTTTTAAACCCTAAAGCAACCCTATCATATACTTGGAAGGAAAACTTAATTTCTGCAGACTTCTTTACTTTGATTATTTCAACGAGTGCACTCAACTGATAGAAATATACCAGTTTCAAAGGGAAAAGAGAAAGTTGGCAAAAAGGAAAATCCCCTTGCTTTCAAATACAAATAAACCAGCATGTTTCTATCATGCTGAGCTTTTTAAAATTACATATGGATATATGGAGATCAGGGAGTTTGATAGGAAGAAGAGTGATTTTTCAGGAATTGCCATTAGAAGAGTGGATACAGGTTGACTAGAATTTCAGCTTTCTGTGGTGGACTAAGATTTAAGTATCTGTCTAGAGAGAGGCCCTGTCAGAAAATGTAGTGTAAATATGGTGACTTTCCATTTGGAGACAGTGCTTTGTCCCTGATGAACATAAACACTTCAAATTGCACTGCTAGAAGAGATGACACCTAGCCTTGTACAGTGCTGATGTGCTGGAGTCACACAACAAAGGTGATCCTTTAGGTTGCTTAAGAATTATAGAATACAATGGTTTTATGTCGGTTTTATTACTTAGGGTGGGGAACAGTTTCCCCATGAGCTTTACATCTTGGCTTCTGCTTGTTTTGCGCTTATCATAAACATCACTTCCAAAAATAGATTGTTTTGACCAGCACTCATTTAACGAGATGTAGGTCCCTTGCCCATGGCTCGCTGCATTTAGTTCGAAGCAAAAACTTATTTTTGTAGAAAAGATTACACATACATACAGTGCTGTATATTTGTATTAAATTCAGAATAATGTAAACATAATGTTTAGTAGGTTTTAACATTAGTTCTCTTTAAGTAGAATAATTAAAATGTACATGGTTTTATTCTTGATATCAAAATGCAGGCAAATAATATTCAACACTCTTTTGAATCCCACTAATCATTGGCACCTATGACTGCTCACTAGTGAGATGGCAGTATTTAGGTGTCAGCTGCTACACAAAACCAGAAAAGACCGTGAAATCTTTGAATATTTTTTCTTTTAAAAACTTAAAATTTCAATTTGAAAGAAAATGGAGGTAGCTCATAGAGTTTTCACTCCTTTGCACTTCAAATGGTTTTGTTTCTATCTTCTCCCCATTACACAAAATATGATTGACTCTATGCCCAGCTTTGAGATGCTGCCAATAATTTTGCACTTGATAGCTTTCTCTGCTAGGCCAAGACAATGACAATGGTCATGGTAATGTAAGAAAATAAATCACAGTCAGTGTATGCTATTTGTGGCATACAGAACCAGTCTTTAAATAATAATAGTGGATTTTTTTGCTTTTTTTAAAAACAAACTAAGTTTGAGTGGAAGAACCCTTAAGATCAGTCTTCGTGTTAGTACGAAGAATTGCAAAAAGTAAAAAGATCAACTTGTAGTCTCTCCAGATATCTGCACTGCTTCACCATCAAAGGATAGACTTGGGTTTTCCATGCACGCTTACTGTGGCATCCTCTGGCTTTTATTCATCAGGTCTTTGTTAACATTTTCAGGAGTTTTCCTATTTAATTTGACTGCGAGTGGATGCATTATTGAATTATTAAAATGTTGCTCTTTTTTGAGGAGCAAGTCCTTGTTCGCTTTAGGTTAATATTACCCCAAGAGTAATAATGCAAAAGTAATTATTAGGTTATTAATTTAACAAGTCTTTGTTTTAAATATACTCAAGTTCGATTTTGAGAATAAACCTACAGAGTTTGTACTTAATTTTACTGTGGGAAAAGACCACCAACAAACCTCTTATAAATCACAGCAAGTATAAATGCCAATGGCTTTATAAGAGCTAACATTTTATTGTTACTAACATTTCTAGATAAAAAAAGTTTACAGATCAGTATGGCTTCATAATGAAGTTTATGCAGTTCTATATATGATACATAGCCATATCTACAGGTATGACAGACGGCAGTTCAGGCACCCTGGTTATTTGTGCAGTAGAAATGGAGAGAAGGATCTGTGGATGAATTTAGTCAGGGCTCCATGCTGTGACTTATACATTAATCATGAAGCATCATGCTTATGCAAATGTGCAGCAGCCTAATTAGGCATACAGAGTAGAACATTTGGAATAACGTTATGAGCTATTGGGCTTCTGAAATATGTTCCTCAGCCAAACTCTCAAAAGCAAAGTAGATCTGAGATGCCTTTTTACTTTTGAAAACAGGTGTACAATTGTCTTCTCAGTGCTTATTTCATGCCTTCAACTTTAAAATAAAGCTTGATCCCAGTTGGCATGACATTTTCCTAGTCACTGGAAAGTAGCTGTGGATATTCTGAATCACTGACAAGAAAACAAAATGTTTATTCAGAGCTCAGACATGTTGAGAATTTTGAGAGTCCTATAATATTTTGAAAAATTTAGTTGTCTGTTTTGAGCATTCTGTCTTCTGAAAATATTGAGGTTGAATTTGGCACTTTCTTTCTTCTTACAATATGTGATTATCAAAATATCCTGATTTGCATTCTGAAAATTCAATATCTTAAATGTAAAGATGCAGAATATTAAGCATTCCACTTTAGAATACAAAGTTTTATTAGACAAATTAATTCATAATCTTATCCAAAAATTACTCTTTAACAAAATTACTAGCATGTGTTTCCTACTTCCATGAATGTTTGTTAGGTTTTCTTCACACCTGTTAAAAAGCTAAACAGCAATTTATTTACTTTTTGGTAGCTGCTGTAGAGAAAAAAAATTAGCACTCACAAACCAAGTCACTAGTGTTATGGTAAACGCAGCACAGCACTAAACAATCCTAAAATAATAATACCTTTCACAAAATAAGCTCATCTTGTTTGCTGGGGTTTTAACATTTGATCTATGCATTCTTCATTTTTTCACAGATGAGTGTGTATAGATCAAATTCCGTCTATACATAATAGCAAACGCACGGTGCCATTTATGTGTACAGGGATAATTATGCCTGACAACAAAAGAAACTGTCTGAAGGCTGCCATAGAAAGAGGGAATGATGACCTTTACATGAAGGTGCCAATGTACTTAGAAATATCTGAAGATGCTCCCTGCTGTGGTGCCTCATGGTGCATGGAGATTCTAGTGGAAATGGGTGTTCCAGCTGCAGTAGAGCATCAAATGGAAGCTAAACAGTGAAAATTTCAGGTGGTAAGCAAAAGACTTGTCCTTTTTAAAAGATATGAGAGAGTATGAGAGTGTGAGATTTTGTGGTTTTTAAATTGCAGAGGACAAATCATCATCTGAATCTCGCATCAGAGGATGATGAGGAGGGTGATAGTCTCCTTCCTGTTCAGCAGAGAATTATTGGAGCCACTTATGAGGAAAACTATTATGTATTTTGTTGTGTTTTATGACCATATGAGTACTTTTTCTGAATAATCTTGAATTCTGGGAACACTAAGGAAAATGATAATAAATTAATAATTTATATTTATTGTTATTAATGATTAGTACATGCTCTTTACAGAAGGCCACAGGTTCATATCCCAAGTAGCTTCTGGATGGCAAACTGAGAGCATGCAGACCTCGAAAAGTTAAGCAGTCTTCCTCTGTCCTATCAAAGAAAGTAAAACAGAAAGGGTGAAATTACGGAATTTTGAAGTCTACAGAACAATTTCTATCAACTGTATACTATAACTTAGATATCCAATGAGCTACAGTTATTAAAATTTATTTCTGATCTGGCTAACATCAGCATTATTCTTTTTTTTTTTGCTTTTTTACAAAAAAGCATTTGCAATATTACGAAGGGGAACTAAAAGTGAATTCTAAGGTGAAGCAAGTACCTCTTCTTGTACATGGGCATCAAGTTTTTCCAGCAATATTGCTGTAGACAGGTCTACAATGATAAAAGCTAAAACAGCAAATAAACAAGTCCTATAATTTCAAAAAACCCATATTTTATTTAAGTTTGAAACCTTTGTCAGCATTTTTCAAGCATTTGTCAACATTTTAAATGGTTACCTAAATAAACAAATCAAACATCCAGCTTTTCTGTTTGTTTCTTTCCTATCATACACTCATCCTCTCTGGAAGATTGAAATTAAGAAACTTAAGAAATTTAAATTTAAAAAACATTGAAATCAGAGCATCCCCAAGTGCACAAACTCTCTATATTATTTCACTTAGAGTCTGCATGTTTGATTTGGGGGAAAAATTGAAGAAAAAAAGTGGAAAAAAATGTTGAATCTCAGTAAACTGTATTACATGTCAAATATTTGAGCAGACAGATGTTATTTTTCGAGAACACTCTTTAAATAAGAGAAAAAATAGTGCTGCTATGGCTGCTCACTTGAGAAAATTACAGAGAAAGAGGGAACATACACAGTGTCAGCAGAGAGTAAAACAGAGATGTAACTTTTAAAAGGTCTTGTACAAGTACCCACCAGGCCCTACAGGAAATCTTAAAAAAACTATTCATGAAAAAATCATTCTTATCTTTGCCTTTTTTTCAGTTTTTAGTCACAGTTTCATTAAAAAAAAAACCAAAAACCAAAAAACAAAAAAACTTCCTTAGGCAAGTGACTATGGCCTATGGCAAACAGTGCTACTTCTTTTGGAAGAAAATCCTACTCATTTTTTATTGAAAACACATGCCATCATTAGGCACCATTAGTTCTATACACAGTTGTCAATAGCATCCAGACCTGAACCCATTTAGTGCTTCTAGTGCTTTATAAACACTTCTGAAATCTGTTGTTTTCTCATTTATGTCTAGTTCAATCACTGTCTTCTCCTCTGACCATTACTACAGTGCCCAAACTGTGTCACTTCACATTTTCCCATTTCAAGTTTTCAGTGAAGAAAAACATTCCCTGGTTTCCTCTAGGATCTGAGTGCTGTCAGTGAGTGGCAGTCAGGAACTCTGGCACTTGGTGCAGGTCTAGATGTGACAAGAGAAGAACTTCCTGTACAGCTGGAGGGAACAATTTATGATGACTTCTCTCTTAAATTTCAGCTCTGGGCTGCCTGGAGCAGGGTGAGTTTTCAAGAGCAAATAATGAGACAAAAAGGTGAGTTCCACAAAGGCAATCATTACCTGCAAATTAGCAGAGTTATGTCTTCAATTTTCATTGTTTCAAATAAATCATACTTTCCTCTTGACTTTGGAGAGTGAGCAATGTTGTATGCTGAAATTCTCCTTAATTACTCTTAGCAGCTCTAAAAATAGAACTAAATTTTAACTGAAAAACTAAAACAGTGCAGTGAGAAATAAGGACTAATTACCATGTTTTAAAAAGCCCTTAGTATTATGGCCAGTCTTATGCCTTCAGAACACATAATAAGGATATTCTGAATGCACAGACCCGTCAGTTACCTAATAAAGTTAAAGCTGAGATTAAATCCTATAACCTAAATAATAAAATAAAATACTTATTAAATTTCTTGGCTTTCTTGGGCAACATTTTTTTTAATAGAAAATAAATTGAATACATGTTACAAATGTCTATTTCCTCCCCGAGAAACTCTCTGAAAAATACAGTAGTCTTTTTGCACAGGCATAATCATTACAAAATTTCATAAATCTGAGTTTGTGAACAAGGTAAGAATATTTAAAACAAACATCTCTTTTGAATCAATCTAACATAAACTGTTAAACTGGAAAAGGCTCCTTTCTTCTTATCTCAGAAAAACAAATTTCAAAGAATAAGCACCATCCCAAACTGAAGAATATCAACGGTAGGACTTCTGCCAGAAGCTTTAGTGCTGCTGCTTGGGCTTATTTTTACCTTAAAAAGAGTTTTGCATGTTCCTTAATCTTCAGAAGAGTTTTTCTGAGATCAACTTACCTGCCAGCCCTTTCATCCATGTTGGGATGGCCTCCTTGACTTCTCTGACTTGAAAGTGGACTGCAAGACATTCCAGCAAGCTGACTTGCATTTTGTCTGACACGTGGACTTCATTCTTCACAGGAAACATATGCATCCAGCAGTCAGGGTATCTAAACTATGCCTTCTGATACCAAAGGAGTACTTAGCTGACTGGAGAGAGGATCAAAGTTCTCGAAACAACGGCAATTTGGGAATGTGATATTATGAGTGTTAAAACATATTCTCCTCTGAAATGCACGGCTGACTCCTCCAATTCATCTCTGTGTCCTTGAAAAGTGCTTGTGTTTTCCTATCTGCATTCTTCAAAAAGTACAAGGCTTAAAGTTGGTCATAGTCCTATTATCTCTTTCAAAATGGTGTTTCCTCAATTGTGTTAGCCTCTTCGATTTTTGAAACTCTACTACATTTTAAACAATAAAATTCAAATGCCTGCATTACAAGAAGGACTTTTCAGAAAGTTTGGGCATTCTATGACAGATATCTCAGGTTTGTCTCTGTATATCTCTTGAAAGGAGGTTTGTGAATTATATGGACTATAAATTCTTGGGACTTCTGAGCTCATAAAGTTTAGTCGTGCCTTATACGTAATCTAATTTCATTTTCATCTTAATCCCTAAAATCAGCATCAGCTAATTCTTAGGTATTTCCCTTACCGTCTCAAAGACTGTGAAGGAATCAGCCCTTCTCAAACCAGCAAAATTTAGAAAACTTGTAAAGGAAGTAAACACCACAAACTGTTTAAGTGTCTTCATAGACAAGTGAAGATCCTCGTAATCAGGGAAGCAAGGTAGCTTTTTAAACCAGAAATTTCATTAATAGCAAGTTTCAGGAAAATATAATTTTTCTTTTAATCGATACAAATTTGCTCACCAACCTTCTAAAAGCATCAGAAGTGGTAGATCTAAGCCATCTGACCTAGTGCGAAACTGAGACCATTAATTTGCTCATGTCTACAATCTGCTTGCTAAGAATAAATTCCCGTGAAGTCCACTTTATAAATATGTTCAAACTACTTGTGTAACAGTGAAAAGAGCTGACATTTTAATTTATTTAGAGTATCATATACAATACTTGCTCACTTGTGACTAATATCTAAAATCTTGACATGCCACATTGGATGGGGCTTTAAGCAATGTTTGAGCAACCTGGTCTAGTGCAAGGTGTCCCTGTCCAGAGTAGAGGGGTTGGAACTAAATGATCTTTAAGATCCCTTTCAACCCACATCATCCTATGATTCTATGTTTTTGAAACATACTAGTTGAACTTTTACAAAACTCTTCCTGAATGACTTTTTCAGAAATAGGTTACTAATTCTGCTTTTACTGCTCTCTTAGATTACTGTCCTTACAGTTAGTTTCTCTGTGTGTGAATACATGCTTGCCAACTACCCTAAATTGGGAAATACATTTGTATATTGAGGGGAGATAATGTCAAAAGCCTTGCTGCAGTCCAGGTATACAGCATCCACTGCTCTCACCTCATCTGTTCAGCCAGTTGTCCCATTGCAGAAGGCCATCAGGTTGGTCAAGCCTGATTTTCCTTTTGTGAATTCATGTTGACTCTTCCTGATCATCTTCTTGTCTTCTTCATGCTTGGAGATGGTCTCCAGGATGAGTCGTTCCATTACCTTTACGGGCTGACAAGCCTTTAGTTCCCTAGGTTGTCCTTCTTGCCTTTTCTGAAGACTGGAGTGACACTTGCTTCCTTCCAGCCCTCAGGCACCTCTCCTGACTGCCATGACCTTTCAAAGATGATTGAGAGTGACCCAGCAATGATATGTACCAGTTACCTCCATAACCAGTGGACATTGATTCCTTTGATATGACTTGCATTTTACCAGGCTTTATCTATATTAATAGAGAATATCATAACCCAGGATACTGAATTAGCTCCATATCATAATAATTTCATTAATTAATTATCTAACTGAAGAAAAGGTTTTTTTTGCTGCAGAGTCCAGGAGGAAAAGGACAAGGATGAGGGTGCCGGCCAAGGTGTGACTTGGACCATCTACAGAAAACTAGTGGCAAGGTTTACTGATTTATTTCTCAAGAGGCCTTAGACAATAACTCTGCTTATCAGGGAAAGAGTGAGAGTTGGTTCAGAATGGGGTCTGCCTTTCTTTCAAGAAATCATTCCCTCTTTCATGCAGTTTCTCAACTCCAAATCCATCAGTGCCCTTTACTCTAGTGAGTACCTTTCAGCTCTAAAGAACGTTCCTGTAGAGGGACAGCCAGCTGCCTAGGATTACAAATTACAGCAGAGATCTCCCACACTAGACAGATCACTCATCACAGCCCCTGACACTGCTGTTTCTCAGAGGTCATTCTGTTTCTGTCTAGTGGCAAATGCTTGTAATACTGGATGCATCCTTTTATGTCTGCGTCACTGTGTTAACATTTCTGGTTCTGTATATATTTTATGCAGTTTCTTATACTGTTCCTTGAAAGATGTCAGCATCTTCTTTCTATCTGAAAATATTGGTATTCATATCTTACTCAAATGGGATAGTTGACTAGCTATTAAAATAGTACAAGGACTCTTCTGTGTTTAAAACATTCCTGTCTGTCAGACTCTGAAGTTTTTTCTACTCCTATTAAATAAATTCAAAAATTAGCAGTAAACAATATCTGACTCTATTTGTAAAATATACGTAAAATATAATTTCGTGTTTACCTTTTCTTTACATGCATAATAACCCCGTTGGTTTAAATTTATTTTATAATGGCAATGATACCAAGCATGGTGGAGTTAAAGATAAACACATTTTCATAGTCAAGATATATTTGGAAGTTTTAGCAACATTCTTTTATAAGCGTATTTCCATAGGTTCTCTGCATTTTATGGTACTTTTTTTTGATAACTGGAGCAGTGCAAAATCTTCCTGTGACCTTACAGAGCTGCAACTTGCAAAGTCCCTGATATGCATTGCACTGTTACAAACCTCCTTTGCAATTATAATGCTATCTGTGTGCACAATGCATTTGAACTGTTGTCACAACCACCTCACAGTTTTCTAGAATGCCCATTAAATCAGAAACATTCCACAGCTCTTCAGTTGTTACTTAGACATGGGTTTGGGTTTTTTCCTCATAGTGCTAAATTAGTTGACTCTTAAAATATTGATTTAAGCCCTTAGGGTTGCACACTGATCTAAGACACGCTTCTTGAAAACTGAATTATAGATAAGTTTTCCCCCATGCTGGAAGAGATTATCTTAGATGTTCAAAGAGAAGTTGGTGACCTATCCATTTTAAAATTGAAAATTTTATTTATTTTAATTTAATTATTCCTAGAATTGCATAATACTTAAGGAACTCTAAGCTGGACAAAGTTAGCAACAAAAAATATTTGAGCAGGCTGTTTTCTAAAGAATTCAAAATTACCTTTTATGCAAATTTTCACATAATTAGGGATAGTGACCTTGGCTCAAATCAGAAAACATACCTTGTATTTTCTAAAACAAACCTCCCAGTCATGATAAAATAATTTATTTGTTATTCTAAATTTTCAGGTATTATAGTTAGTTTGAAAAACACAAATAGGAACATCTAAGAGAATGCAGAAATGGAATATTGCTAACATTCCATTAATATTAAGTGTTTCTTTCATTTACTATGTGTTTGAATGTAGTTAGCTTATTTATTAATATTTTGCTAGCAGTATTCAAAATCAAAAGATATTCTGTTTAAGGTAAAAAACCTAAGTTATAGTCCAAAATAGTTGTATAGATAAGTGGATAACATCAACATAACTCATCAGTCATCACAACTAGATGTAACTTCGTCACGTAAGAAAAAGGACTGACAAACTGCGCTTATGGTGTACATTTTGAATTTATGCACTATTAGAAATACAGAATTACTTAAAGTGATACAAAGTGAAGAATTCCATCCCTTGATGACAAAATAATGTTAAAGATAAGGAATATGGAAAGGAAAGCCACATATGAAATGAAATTTGTGTATGAAGAAAGAAAGATCCCGTTTCCAAAAAGAAGTTACCAGATATACAAGGGCAAGAAGTCACATTGATTTTTGATCTATGAATTAGAATTTCAATTTGTCTGAAATTGCCACAGACTTATAAGGGCAGTTCCTCAGATCATATTAGCTCCATGTCAGAATCCTAACAATGAAGTAACTTATTTTACATTTTGTAAAAAATCCCCAAACTGTGATTCTTTGGAGAGGTTTTACGTCAAGATGCAAAGTCTGAGCATTAGATATCATTGAAATAATCACTGCACGGGAAGAAATATATAATTGAGGTACATTTCTTTTTTATGTTTCCTTCTAGGCCAGATTTGCTGTATATTACTCATATCATTGTGCCATATTTCTTCCAAGAGTAGAAGAGTTAGGGTGGTTGTTTTTTTTGCAAGAAAATACGTACTGGCAAGGGCACCTGGAATCTTGTCTTTTTTTTCAATTTACAGTTTAAGATATGAATAAATCTACTGCAATACAAACAATCCCTGCAGGGGAGAGAGACGAGAGGGTGGTTCTGTCACTTTTAGCTTTTTCATTACCTCCAGGTTAAGACTACCAGTATGCTAATTTCAACACAATTAATACATTGTATAGAATATATTAGTAGAGTTTATATGCAACAAAGATAAATCTTAACTGACTGGAACATATGGGAGCTGGTGGTATAGCCAGCAGCAGTCTGGGAAGCATTAAGAGGGACTACAGAGCCCCAGAAGAGGTGGTAAAGGGCTCAAGCTCAAGTAGTTATTTCATCAGTCCTCCAGGTCAAAGGAGTAGGGCATGGGAGGGACTCTTCTTCAGGAACTTTAGTGACAGGGCAGGGAGTAATGTGTACAAATTGAAAGAGGAGAAATTTAGGCTTACATTAGAAAGAAATTTATTGTGGGGGTGGTGAGATACTGGAACAGATTTCCCTGGGAGGCTGTGGGTGTTCCAACCCCGGCAGTGTTCAAGGCCAGGTTGGAGAAGGACTTGAGCAACCTGGTCTAGAGGGAGGTGTCCCTGCCCATGGCTGGGGAGGTCGGGACTAGATGATCCTTAAGGTCACTTCCAATTTTTAACTTTCTATGACTCTATAACTGGATATGCAAATATGTGCAAATGGAAAATAATATTGAATTTTTATTTAAAGAAATCTATGAAGCAATGACACTGGACAGCCCTCATACAAAACACCACATAAATTGTATTTGCACTGTGTAACAATTCTCATGTTTTATCCCATGTAACAAGCAATGCTAAAGCAAACTATTAAGCCATGGCAAAGGAAGTGCAGTGATATCTTAGCACATAGATCAATTAGCTATGCAGAAGACAACCAATCCTTAGAAGGACCGTGCTGTCGTATCTATACTTTTTTGGGAACCCCAAACATTGACCAAGTAGTTCAGAGGGAAATGAAAATGTATGTTTTATTATCCAATGTAGATATTAACTACCCTATTGCATACGCAAATATTCCCCTAGTGGACTATGTGCAAAACTTTCAAACATCAGACCACAATGCAAACATAAAAGGATTTATGCAAGGTTTTGCAAGAAAAGACTTAAAAGAGAACGTGTAGAAATACGAAGTCTATTATGTCCACATACATCATGGTGAACTTTGTAAGACAGGCTTTTCTTCCTGCAAGCATAAAAAAAAGACAAAAGAAATTAAATTATGGGTAGCCGGGCAATAATATCTTTATCCTGTGGCTGTCATGATCGAGGTCAGCATTCTGGATTTTTGCATTTTTCCACTGATCTTCGATCACAGATTCATACTGTTGCTCATGGTTTTAGGTAAAGCAATAGTGTTATTTAACTAACTTGCTATATCATGTTGTTGGACTTTCTGGTCTAGAAATTAATGAATACTTATCAATGGGAAATGCTCACAGACAGATCTGATAGGCTATTTTTTAAGCCATTTTAATAAATCAGGAAAAGGATCCAGTAACCGTATATGTTTTATCTATACCAAAAAAGCTCATAAACTTTTCTCATATATATTGGATTTATTCTATTTCTCCAAAGCAATTTGAAAAGCACTGAATTATACTCCCTTTCAGGTTCCAAAAGAACCTTGGTAATGAAAGGAGAAAGTTGTTGCTGAAATTCATTTTCTTATAGATTTATAGGAAAACTAAAAATTGCTTTGATGTCTTTTGCATTCCCCTGCCAATTTAAAAAAAAAAAAGAAAAAGAAGAAAAAAAAGATAAAAGAACTTCTATTAAATTTAACAACACTCTTCTTCTCTCCCCCCACTTCAAACCTCATTTATCTTTTATGAGCCCTGGGCATCTTGCCATAATAAAACTGTGCATAATACTAGAGTTCTATAATAATTTTGTGGTTTTTCCCTTTTTTTTTACCCTAAATACTCGCTATGGCACTGACCCTGCCATTTAAGAATTTGGGTTGAATGGGTCAAAACTTTAAACACTACAGCATGTAGTTCAATATTCAAATCACTTTAACTTGGACATTTAAGGCACCCAATTTTCAGAGTGACTGCTAGATCCACTTGCTGCTAACAGCATTCCTTGGAGCTTACCGTTGCCTAAAAGTATGGGATATCCATACACTGGGATACACATCTTTTCAGGAGTTGTGGGAAGAAGAGAAAATATTAACATACATTAGAAAATGTATAAACATGTTACGCATCCTTGAATTCAACTGACTTTTTTTTTCCTATTGGTTTCCATTGGGTGATTGTCTGGAATAAAATTATTAATTTCTAGTGGATCAAAGAACTTCTGATTATATCTCAGTGAAGGATTTATTTATTTTAGTTTTCTGAAAATATAGACCTTTTTTACCATCTAGTCTTATTTTCTGTTCATTTAAAGGCTTTCCATTGTCTCTGAGCAGTAGATCCAATGAAGACAAGGACAAACTATTGTTGATTTTTATTCAGTTGAAGCAATATATTAAAGGGGAGGGGTTTGCTCAGATTTTCTTTTAATGTAGACATCATTAGAGTATCTGTCCAGACATCTTTTAAAAGAGCTGGAGAAAAACCCAGCCATTTGGAGTGAATGATTCTAATGTAAAGAAGGAAATTATTTCCAGTGAACAATTCTCTGAAATTGCCCCTTTTTTTTCCCAGGACTATTCATGGGGTTAGGTTCTTGTACCTGTACCATAATGTTTAATCTTAGATGTCAAAAAATCCTCTCATATTGCCAGTTGAACTGAATTACAGTATAACTTGTTAAAACTTTTGTAAGCAACATAAAAATCTGTATTCTAGACTGAAATATAAATGTAGGTTATAATTGCATGCATACTGCTCAAAAGCTATTCCTTTGCTCGAAGGCAAAGGAAGTAAGAGCAAAATCTCAGGGACATTGTGGATACAGTCTTGAGAATTTTGGGCTTTAAATGTGACCAGCAACCCAGTACTGAACTCCTGCATTCATCAACTGAAGCTATGCAGCAGAGTTTGAAAATATGAAAAAGAAAACAACATAATACAAGAAGAAAACTGATACACATTTCTCTTGAATATGTTGTATTTATAGTTTTGAAGGTACAACAAAGACAGGGGCCAGCACAGTTAGCCTCCATTACCTACTTCCTATTGAACTGGTGGATAAAGGGAAAATGCTAAACCGGAGATTGCAAACAGAGTAGAGTTTGGTACTTTACACTGAAGCATCACAATCTGGTGTAAATTGTGCTTCCTGCCATGATCTGTAAGTGACTTATAACAGCTTGGATCAATTTAGCAGAGTGTAAAACCTGGTCTCATACATCTCATGTCTTAGTTTGTCCTTTAAATAATGGGAAGGACAACAGCCCTCAAAACACTGGGGTTGGTTTATGACGCAAATTATCCTTTTTCTATAAACAAGAATAAAGAGGATGTGATTAAGCTTTAAATTACCTGAGGCAGAAGCAGATATTTCCATATGCATATGTTTCCTCCTAATAACATACTGCTTCGTATTAACCCAGCAGCTGGAATAAAACTTATTAGAACAAACTGTGGTCTCCCAGGAACCTTCATGTTCTCAAGCCAGTGGATTAATGTTACATAAATAGCTTGATATTCTTATTTAGTGAGTTTCTCCATGTTAGTTTTCCATCCATATCATCTCTGGTCTAGTCTCCCTTCAGGCTAAGCCCATTAACATATGCTGTATCTGGTTGTTGCTTGGATCCATTTTCATGCTTTATATCTTTGTGCTATATCAATGCAAAGAAAATTAGGCAAGATACAGCATGTATATTCCCAAAAGGTATACAAGCAGAATGAACTAACCTAAGTTTACAGCCTTACCATAATACTGACAACATTAGCCACTCTGCTGGAGAAAGAATATCCTGCTCTTTTAAGGTAAACCTGATGAATCTGTTGGTAATCTTTATTTCTTATTTTTCACTCCTGCACTGGGAGTATGTTTTGAAGCCAATACACCTTCATGCTGTAAACAGGAAGCACTTCTCAGTTTCTCACTTCATTACTAATCTTATTTTTTCTATCTTCTCTAAACTTGTATTGGTTTATAAAATGCCTCTAGTCCACTTAGTATCGATTACATTTGTTAGTTACGAATGATTGCAGTGCAAGATGGCATCTTCTATCTCTTTCTGGCCCCCTTTTTTAATGAGGTAGGCTGAGTCAGCCCACAGTCAATGACTGCCATAAGGAACTAAGATATTTAACCATTATTTACATGGAAAAAGTGTAAAGTAGAGCAGCGAAACCCAGCTCTGCTCCTCTGCTCCTGCAGCTATAAAACTTAGCCTGCTTTTAGAGTACTGACTTTGCTGTGGCTCTAGCATATTGCTTTCCTCTTCCTTGATACAACTTTTCCTGTCCCAAAACGTGGCAGAATCAAGAAAAAAAAAAAGTGTTCAAGGCTCCCAGTGCTTATTTGGTAAATATTTTCTGACCCTTTCTAGAAAACATGATAGATTTACTACACATAAATTTATTGCATACAAATTTAGGAAGGTTATTTTAAGCAGGATGTCTTGCACTGCAAGACCTTCTTGCCTGTGTTGTTACTTTCTCTGCCATTCATATGCTCGAGTAGCATCGCTGTATTTGTTAGCATATGAGTTAAAAATAATTAGTAATACTATGTAAATTGTGTTTTTAACAGAATTCTTAATTATGTTTAAAAAATTGCAGCTAAACAGAACAGTGAGTTTCCAAGCAGCCACTCCCTAGTCTGCAACTCACAAGCACAATGGAAGTCACCCACTGCCCATCAGTGAGCCCTAAGGATGCAAACTTTCCAGAGGTTAGTGACAGAGGAATGATGCAAGCAATCATGCAATTTGCAATTATTCCAAAGTGCCAATCTTCCTTTAACTGAGTATTTTAATGAAACTCTTACTGGGCTCAGGGCTATGGGCTCAGAAGCTAGTCTGCACATGTCATAACAAGTATGGAGAGACAGAAAAACTTATGTCTGCTACTGGGCTTTTCTAAACATGCTTGAGCTCCAGGATCCCCCTCAAAATTATTTTGGTTTGTCTCACCAACTATGTTATAATTTGCAGTACGCAGTTTCATGCTAATGCAAGGATGCAGAGGTTTTTTTAGCACAGGTAACAAGGCATACATGGTCAAATTCTGCATGTGAGACACAGCTTCTCCAAAGTCGGTAATTTTTGAATCCATCCACTAATTTGACAAAAAGATTTTACAGTCTCTGTAAAATTTCCTGTAACTTTTACGGAAATAGGAAGCCAGATACGTGAGAGAGACTTTACTAATGCGTTTACTAAGGGAGAATTCTTGCACAGCCGAAGTTATTAAAATCAAGCTCCATTGGCTCATGGAACGACTTATTTGAAAATCTGTCTCTGAACCTCATAAGTATCTCCTTACTCTTTAACAGATGTTCAGTGTTCTGCATGAAGATGTATCCTAGAGAAATGAAACAATAACAACACTTTCATTTCAGTTGTTTCAATTTTGATGCTTGTTTTCATTCTCATAAGCAAATGTTTTCCTCTTGTTCTTTCATAAACTGCCATGGGATAAAATAAAATAAATCTCTAAGAACAAAAAGAAAACAATAAACCTCTTAAGTGGCTATTTGGTTTCTGTTCAGACTCCTAACAGCTGCTTCATTCTTCTTCACTGGTTCCAGATTTAATAAGGCCATGTAAGTTTTTAAGAAAACAGCAATTAAGAAATTCCTTCTTTTTTCTTTTTTTTTTTTGCTTAAATTCTTTTTTACCAGATTCTAATATAAAATCATGTGCTCCAGTTTTCCTTTGACTATAATGCCTGAAATTCTTATTTATAATTTCCAAACTTATTTTTTAAGAATAATGAAAGTAACAAAAATATTTATTTTCCTTGAATAACAGCACAAAACTCCTGTCTTGTATACTGATTAAACTCAAAATAAGTCAATAAAATAAATAAATCTTTATTCTGGTGAAATATCAGACTTTTGCAAACCAAAACTTACGATATAAATCAAAATCTGTTTTATTCTGATCCTGTGTGTTTCTATGTAAGCAGTCCTGAAACATTTGGGAAACTGTTGCTATAAGATTTTTCATATGTTATCTCTTTTCTGCATAGAACTAAATGACTCACTCATTTCTTCGTTAAGAACTTTGCATTCATTTTTGGGCTTTCCTTGGCTTTTACTTTCTTAATTTAGTGCTAATTGTGCAGATCTACCCAACCTTTTTCAGTTTTGTATGCCCTAATCTTCCTCAGAGATTGCATTGGTCTTAACAAAGTTGATGTATTCTGGAGCTACACTTACTGAAGAGTATCACAGAATCATGGAATATTCTGATTTGGAAGGGACACGTTAGGATCAAGAAAGTATCATCAATAAGTATCATGAAACTATCAGCAGCAAGTGCTCTTTTGATAGTTGAGTTCATTTGTATATTGGTGGAAAGGGTTAATTTTCTTCACAGTGGTAAGTCTGATGCCGTGTTCTACATTTGTGGTGAAAAGAGCATTGATAATACAGTGATGTTTTCCTTCCTGCTGCGCAGGGCTTACACAAAGACCTTTTTGTTCCTTGGCCCACCCTACCAGCAAGGAGTGAGAAAGAAGTTGGGAGGGGACACACCTGGGACAGCTAACCCCAACTGACCAAAGAGACATGCTGCACAATATGGTGTAACAGCATATAAAGCTGGGGGAAAGAGTAGGAAGGGATGCATGTCTGGAGTTCGTGTATGGTGTTTGTTTTCCCAAGTCATCGTTAGCCATGTTGACGCCCTGCTTTACTGGGGATGCCTGAACACCTGCCTCCCCATGGGAAGTGGTGAATAAATTCCTTATTTAACTTTGTTTCCATATGCTGGGGTTTTAGGCGTTCTCCTTTTGCTTTTCTTTTTCTCTTAAAGAATTTTCCCCATGTAGGTTGCCAAGAGACACTAAAGACTGGGTGTTTAGGAGAAACAAAAGCCCTGGCCACAGGGGGAGGGGTCCGGCTGGCTACCCTCTTTTACCTGGGGTTTTCTTGTGTAGGGCAGAGATGCTGTGAGATCTGGACTGGGGAAAGGGGGTTGGTGGAGGCCTTAGCTCTCTGGTTCTCCTGGCGTTCGGAGGGGAGAGAAGCTGCTGTAGCTCGCTGCAGGCTTCCGCCCTCTGCAGCCGTCCTTCTACCGTGAGTGGAGCTCTCCTTGCTGGAGCAGCCATTGCACTGGGACCCTGTTTAACACCCTACCTCACTGAGGGGGAACTTCTTCACCATCTGCTCCGGTGCCTCGGGGGGGACCCTGGGGATCCCAAGCCCGCCTTTCCCTGCCTCGTTGCGAGCCGGGCCACGGCTGCCCTGCTCCTGCCGTTCCTTTG
>VZRQ01004857.1:1237898-1283751 GCA_013397975.1 Machaerirhynchus nigripectus | reverse complement strand
CCCGCTCGCTCCGGAGCGCCCCCTGCAGGCACGGGGGAACCCCCGCCCCCGCCCCGCGCACCGGGAGCCGCCAGCGCCCCTGCCGGCCGTGAGCGGCACCGCACCCACGGGAAAGGGCCCGGGGCCCAGAGGCGTCACTGGGCTCTGGTCCTGTTTGTTGGTACTGACACAGCTATGGGTGTTTTGTTTGCCTTGCTATACATATATATATTAGTAAAGAACTGTTATTCCTTTTCCTCATATCTTTGCCTGAAAGCCCCTTAATTTCAATATTATAATAATTTGGAGGGAAGTGGGTTACATTTTCCATTCCAAGGGAGGGTCCTACATTCCTTAACAGACACCTCTCTTTCAAACCAAGACAGCATGCATGGTTTTTGCTTTACCTATTAAACCTCTATCTCAACCCAAGATTTTTTGTGCTTTCTCTGCCCCATCCCACTAGGGGAGTGGGTCAGGGTTTCAGACACTTGAATGCATTTGAGGTGCCTTTTTTTTTCCTAAGGTAGATTATGTTCATGTGTGTCACGGTTTCTGGTAAGGTGGGGTGTGTCAGGTGTTCACTGAAACAGGAAAAGTGTCTGTTTTATCTATGGACCTGAGAAGCTTTAAAGAAGCTCGTTTGCTTCTCTATCAATTGACTAATTTCTGTCCTAATTACAGCAATAGCAATGCTTCAGTATATTATCTGGCACCTGAAAAAGCCTTTTGACAGTATTCCATCATCAGCCTCCTACTGCTAAATCTTTAATAGCATTTTCAATATCACTGTCAGCAGACAGAGTTCCAATGGTAATTTATCTTTACTCCTCCCCTTTTCTCTTTGCTAGAAACCAGTAGAAATGAGATACACAGTTACTGAGGAAAACCTGTACTGCCCCAAAGATACATTTTCAATAGAATAAATTATCCTCAACCTGAAAATAAAATTAAACTTCAAATTGAATTTTAGACAGTAGTGATAAAATTTTAAAGAGGAAATTGATAGTTGAAAATCTCCTTTTATTTTTAATGAAGTTTCACAGAATAGTCATCTTATTTTTCCTACATTTGCAATGCTGATTTGACATCTCCAATACTTGTTTTAGTGTTATATTTTCTTTAAGAAAAGAAAATGTGTCATTCTTCACTTATATGCCTTATAGCAAAAACAAAAGCAAGTGAGAAAGACATTTGTATTCGGTAATAGATAACAGTACATAATCTTCTCAAAATCTTATTCTGTTTTGATGGATTGTGAGGGTTCAATCCGCACAGTCACCGAGATGAAACTGTGCTAATTTTTGCATTGGTTAAAGCATCATTCAAGTAATATAAAGCGAGAACAAGATTTTGAGTGAGAAAATGATTAATTTTGTGAACAAAAGGTACAGAAAATCACCTCTGTCTTTGAACCTTCAATCAGTTCTCATGCACCTTAAGGACTGGGTTGCTGGAGGTTTTGAACCACAAATCGTCAAGGCTGGGAGAGACCTCCAAGTTCATCTAGCCCAGTTGTTATCTTAGCACCACTCAAATCACCCCTAAACCATATCCCCATGTGCCACATTTGGGTGCCTCTTAAACATTTCCAGAGACAGTGACTGCCACCCCCAGGGGCGGCTTATTTGAATGCCTAACCACTCTTTCAGTGAATATTTTTTCCTGATATCTGATCTGAACTTCCCCTGGTGCAATTTAAGGACATTGTTGGAGTCCAAGGCATGCCTCTGACAGCCCTGGCAGGTCAGGGAGCCCCGGAGCCCCTGCGAGGGGGTCCCAGACCCTGGCCAGAAGCCAAGAATGAAGGAGTTTTTGATCTTAGTCCATGGGAAAAATTACCAACACTGCGAGAAACATTGCAGAGCACGAGAGTTTAAAAATAGGTGATGGTTTAGTGTGTTGCAAGATAAAAAGAGTGATTTTAAAACTTTTAGAGTAAAGATAAAACACTCAAGATGGAGGATTTTGGGCGTTACCCTGTTCTTCTTCTTCTTCTTCTTCTCCTCCATCTTCTCTGGTGATGGTGGCACAAAATGATTGGTAGAATGAAAAAGAGGTAGAAATTATGTGTCTAGAATAGGTGCAAACTAATTGGTATAAAATGGTAAATAATAAATACGTTGTGAAGAATGGTTGGATCATGGAAAGGGTACAAAAGGGACGGGACAGCCCAGGACTGGGCAGTTCCCGCTCAGACACGGCTGGCATCAAACTCACTGCAGGAGCTGAGAGCTAGCTAGAGATAAGAAGAAATAAACAACTTAAAGCAACATCTGCAGGCATCTTCTCATCTGTTCGGGCTCGAAGGTAAAGCTTCACAGAGGCTAAAAAAGAGATAACGGACTTGTGTGGAGTCACAACTCCCACAGGACATTTCATCTCATCTTTTTACTTGAGTCATGGCAGAAGAGAACAACCCCCATCTCACTGCAATCTCCTTTCAGGTAGTTGTAGAGAACATTGAGGTCCCCCTTGAGGTTCCTTTTCTCCAGACTAAACAATCACAGTTGCCTCAGCCACTCCTCATAAGACATGTTTTCCAGACCATTCAATATCTTTGTCACCCTTCTTTGGACATGCTAAATTTGAAATAACATCAAGACTGAGGTTTGAAGAAAAGTGTAATTCAGGAAAAATGAATATATTCAATAAAATGTGTAAAAATCGGAAATACCAAGGCCCGGCTCTTTGACAGAAAACCAACTTTTACTTCTCTCAGCCCTGAAATGTTGCAGTATAAGCAATATATTTAGACCTCTGTTGAGCTGAATAAATGACATTCTTAAAACATTAAAAGTGTCTTGGACATTTCTTTGAATAGCAAAATCAGAAAAATCAAATCTATTTTTGCAAAGAGATCCCTCTGCTCTGCCTTTTAAAATAAAAATTAGTGTCTTTATTCCATTTTATTGACAGATTATCAAGATATTGACCTCACATATTCTTTAGAGTAAAAATCTTTTTCAAAAAGTCAAGTCTACAAGGGTGGTAAATAGCTATTTCATATTCAAACCCACTTGGCTGCTTTATAATTTTCATCAAACCCCAGGAATTCCTCATATAGAAATTATCTCATCAATAAAATTTTGTATAGCAGAATGGCATCTTAGCATTTCAGACTATGGCAGTTGCCCTGTGTAGATGTAATGTTTCAATACATCAATCTTTGATGCAGAACTCTTAGTTTCAGTGAAATATAAAATGTATTTATATGGTTAAATCTTGGCTTTGGGTTCCTTTCATTAAAAAGGTGACAGTCATCTCTGAGTCATTTAAGTTTAAACCTAATTCCAGTTTTGTAGGCAATTTCAAATTGTAATGGGAAACATTTCTCAAGGGGAAATTAGAGAAGCATTAGCCTCTCTAAATATGACAATTGGTCTCTGATAAGCATCCAAAATGTGGTTTTTTGGTTGCATTTTGGTATTAACTACATTTTTAAATATAAATAGGAGTTTAAAGGTTTTAAAAAAGATTCAACACAGGGCATTGTTCAGTGAAGTTTTGTTCTTGAAGGCTGTATTTACTTCAAGACTGGGATTGTGTTCTGTAGACTATTAAAGAAAGCCTGTAACTCAAAGAAATAATATTAGTTCTACTATATACCTAGTTTATGATGCTACTCTTAGGCAAAAAATAAAATAAAAAAGAATTGCTTGTCAGGAATTGTCTTGCTGAAATGTATATAAAACAGAAAATTGGTTTAGAAATTCTTCCAGGAAAAGTACTAACTTGGATATGTTCAATACTTCCAGTCCTGGTCAACTTATTTGTATTTCAAGCATTCCTTTTATGTCTTTCACTTTCTGTCTCAGTCAAAACAGCAAGTGAAAAACATACAGAAGAGAAATACAATATTTTCTCTCTTTGTCTTTTATATTAAGCATCAGCGACAAATGGATTTTTCAAGAAAAAATTCAAAATACGTAATGAATTATTATGCATTTACACAATGCTGTACAGAACTTCTTTTCTGCACTCTGACAGCTCTTTATTGCTATAATATGATGTTTTTCTTTGAGAGGTTTATTGCTCTGTAAATGCTATATCTTTACTAGACTGACTTATCTGAGGTGAGATGATCAGCAAAGGTGTTTGTCCACTTTCCATATGCAGAGAGATACCTGGGAATGTTCCTCGAAAGGGCCCATATGTACATATCCTCCCTTTGTGGTGGGGGAGAATTTTCCACTAAGCATTGTCCATACAACACTACATTTTTTTTTCCATGTATTATTTTGTTTGCTCACTGGGTCCAGTGGGCTGATGGAAAGAAAGGATGGTTTCCATTTTCTATCACTGGTGACTAGAAAAGTAGCTTTTAGGGGGGAATTTAGGTCCTCTGATCTGAAGACCTATCCCCCTTGGTAGCAGCTTTCTCTTTGGTGCAGTCCAAAGTTCTCTCTGTCATACTCCCATTTCATCCACAATCAGATGTTTGGGCTTCATGTCCTATTTTTTCCCTGTGATAGATAAAGCAGAGTGTGGCATGGTATAGCTGCCTGACGACAGGTGCCATTTGATGTTCGCTGGGACACCACACGTAATGGTAGGGGACTGGCAGCTGGGACACAGAGCTTATAGGGGGCCCTTGCACTTCAGCAGTGGCAGCTGGAGTCCAGGTAGGACATCCCCTGGACCCTTTGTGGACTAATGATGATCTATTTGTCAAACAAGAATTTTCTGAAATAAAGATAGTTTTATTCAATTAGTCAAGTCTTTGCTGCAGTATTTATCTTGAGATTAGCACAAGATGCTTTGCTATTTTGTGATTCTTTATAATCCTAAAAATTCCCATCCCAATCTGTTCCAAGAATTTCCCCAAAGATGGTCTAATTGTGATTGATCAATACACACAATATTAGAAAAACATTATAATGAGTTTGTAATTAAAATTTTATTTCCTCTGGTGCAAACCCAAGGACAGTCTTAAAAAATCTTTTAGAGTTAGGGCACTGCAAATAATGTTCCTTTACAGGAGACATGGCATACTGTGTATATATCCATCTGATCTTGTTTTGCCCTTGGTGGAATGGTCTAAGCCTCGTAAGCCAGCTTTTCATTCTTAGCAACAAAAATCCATTCCAAGGGCCAGCAAATGTTACAGGAGTGTAACACGGTAGCTGCTTATTAGAACTCAGGCACACTGACACCCATAACAATGTTGGGTTCCTTTTTACCAGCACATGGGATAAAATCATTCTAGCACTAGTCATTCCTTATCAAGTGGTAAGGAATTTTTTGTAATTGATGACCCAAAATATAAACAAAAGGTTTTTAGATTAGATCAGTGTTTTACTATGAATACAGAACAGAGAATACCGGCTGAAATTTTCAGGCTGGTATTCTGAAGCAGAAATAATTTGGCACTTCTGTTGCAGCTTCCAGTAGGTTTGGTATTTGGCATATATGATATAACAGTTTTGAAAAATAAGAGATATGATTCATTGTCATCAAGGCTCTCAAAAGTAGGAAATTTAAGTGTTTCAATGAACATCTGGTTTTAGTGCATTTCCATTCTATAACTTCAAAAATAACATCTGTCATTTCAGAAGAAATAAAATGATGCTCATCTTAAATGAAAATAACAGGTGAAAGTTCCACTTGCACACGGTATGAAAATTTAAATAATGAAGAATAAAATAAATTATGTGTTAGAATATTCAGATTTTAATAAATTATCTTTTCCATTCCAAGAGCAATACAGCTTATATTTGCATCCTGTAATCAGCCTCAGGGTTTTGAGTTGGCAAAGAAATTTCTCTTTTAGCCTGTAGCCATGTGCTTTCTTGTTTTCTTTCATCCATCAGTTTTATTTATCCCCTTTTGCTCCTGTCTTTTATTTTCTTCTTCATACTCACACTTTCTGATCCCTTGCCTTGTATTTCATCTTCTCAGCTCTTATCCCAGCAGATTTCTTTTCAAATACATGCATAGCTCTGAGAAAATGGCTTGGGAAGGAGGATCCCTGGGGAGAAGGCCTCAGGAAATGAAATAGCTCGGCTTAAACATAACAATGAGTTGATCACAGGATTGGGATGAATGCAGTTAAGTGTGCTGAGTTTGTATTGTTTGTTTCTTGAACAGCACTAAATAATCATACTTCAAACATGTCTAAAAGTAAAAAAAATCATATGTATTTTTTTAAATAAGCCATGTCAAAAAGATATTTGAATTTTGGGTTAGTAAGTTTTCTATTTCACTCAATAATACAGATTTACTGGTTGTTTGGGCTAAATGTTAACCAACTTTTCACCCCCCCAAAAATTTAGTCCTAGGGTATTAAAACTGCATACATTAACAGAAAGATTATGGATGGCAGCTGGGCTGGCTGATGATAGCTGAAGAAAAACGAGTTTTGCTAGCTGGAAAAATTATTACTGAAGG
Source organism: Machaerirhynchus nigripectus (assembly GCA_013397975.1). Lineage (NCBI taxonomy): Eukaryota > Metazoa > Chordata > Aves > Passeriformes > Dicruridae > Machaerirhynchus > Machaerirhynchus nigripectus. The sequence goes on along the minus strand of VZRQ01004857.1, from coordinate 1,277,382 downwards.
GCTCACACCAGTGAGATGGCAAAATCAAACAGAGATTGTGCCTTTAGCTGTTGGCATTGCAATGTGCATGACTATGAAATCTGCATACACAAGCTCTTGGTTCTTTTTCATTGCACTTTTTTACTCACTCTCTATGTGAAAGACAAATAGTATTTTGCTTTCCTGACACCACACCAAATAATTTCCAGGTGCTGTGTTTGTCCATTTAGTCACCTTTTGATGTAAGATATTGTCTAAATGAAACAATGGCATGATTTTATGCAAATTGTGCTGACTCACCTGCACTAATTCTTAGTAATTGTTAAGATTTAAAAAATATATTCTTTACTTTATTTACCAGTCACCTGTAATATTTCAAAGCATAATTTATTTCCCAGAATCTAATGTATAAAAATGAGTTTTGTATGTTATATACTATTTTATGCTAGCATAGAGAACCGAGTTTTAAACCACTGTAAAGCCACCAATAGCCACATTCTGTAGTATAATGTCATAGACTTGGATAACACAGGGTTTTTAGCCTTTAGCCAGCACTTTATGGCACAGGCTATAAATTAAGAAGGAATTTGACTTTTAGTGGCTTCATATTACAGTCTATCAGGACAGTGTGGAAACAAAAGCTCTTTCTATTAGCATAGTAATGAAACTACGAACATTTTTTTTCCAAAGATAGTGAATGGAATCAACAAACTAATTAGATTTTATGCATAATACTTGATGGTCAACATTAGTCAAAAGAGATAGCAAAATCTTCCATTTAATGCAGCCAATATTCTTGTTTACATTGGAGAAGGAAAAAAGAACAAGAAGTTAGCATAAACCAACATTAGAGTAGTGCTTTTCAGAATGAAATCATGTGCATCTCACCTTTCTACTTCCATTAGAAAGAACCAGAAAGGAAAAATATGGTTCTCAACACAGCATGATATTCATCACTTAATTCAGAGGTCATGTACATGATTATAGAGATACAACATACATGTGCATCAGCTATGATATATACACATTTAGGGAAGAAGTGAAATATTTTGTATCTAGCTTACAAATATACATGTTAGTTTGTTCAGGGCCCTTTTTGAAAAGGTAATGAAAAAACCTGAAATCTAGAGACTTTTGTTTCCAATGCTCTAACAGTATATTTTGTTTCCTCTGGCATATTTGCTGAAACTCAGCTGGTCTGAGATACTGAAGCTGTTGAATCAATGGTATTGGTTTAACAGAATTTGACTTCCAGCCACTTTCGTTCAGACTGTCAGACTTAGTCCAATAGTAAGGACATGTAGCTAGAGACCATTAATATTCTTGCATCTTTATATAAACCAATATAAAAGTAATATTAAACCTTTTCCTAAGACCTTCTACACAGTTCTTCTGTATTCATGGAAGAAAGGTTGATTAATTCTGTCCTGTAACACCTCAAGTGCATCTCTGGAATTACTGAGGAGCATATCTTATTCCTTTCAATAAAATATGTATGACTACTTTTAGTATAATTTCTTCTTTTCTACTTTTATATTCATTTTCTTACCTGTATCCTTCTTTCCCTCTATATATCTATTACCTTTAATAGTTCCTTCTCTATTTCTCATGTGCTTATCATAAATCAATTACAGATGTAGATTTTCCTTCCTGCTTGCAAATTATTACATTATTATTATTCAATTAAAGAATTTTCAGATAAATTCGATATTTTCAGATAAATACCATTTTTAACATAAAATTCATAAAAATAATGTATAGGAGTTCACTTTATTCAATGAAGAATGAAAAAAAGAATTGTTTTATTCATATAAGGTAACAAGAAGAGGTGGAAAAGGAAACATTCTTTTCACAGCAAAATCCCTGGTTATGCAGCAGTAGAAAGAAAAGGTAATTGACATTTATTCACTCATATGGAGACTAAATGACTACTATCATCATATCTCTTTTGCACAGTATTTAAGCTATAAGTGGAAATAGCTTTTGACAAATAGCAAGTAACTCAACAAATATATTAATAATAATTTATGTGAATCACGTATAATATAATTTATGCCAAGATTGCTGAAATTTTATCAGATCATCGCTCTCTGAAAGTACAGAATAATATATTGACCTTCCCAAGTTAAAAACTTTAAATACAGCTTATTTGGCATTTTTCTTTCTCATTATTAAATAAGCAGCTGCATTAACTGTTTACCAAAGATTCATAATATATTGCTCTTCTACTTTATTCAGCTCTTGAGTAGAAATGGTTCCACAACACAATCATAGATGTAAACAGTCTCACACTGTTCGTAATTCTGTTGTGTAAACAGACTTTCACCAACATAAACTGATAAAAACCAACACCAAATACTATCATGTTGTAGGGGATTGAACACTGTGAATTTCAATCTGAGTGTTGTACCTTCAGTGTGCTCCTTAATGTAGCTGAATTGACTGAATTACACAAGTATTTTTCTGTTTGTGTGTGCACTTCATATGATTGTCTAAGACTCCCAGAGCGGAGTCAACATCTACACAGAGAAAAGTGTCACAGCTCCAGAAGAAATGCTTTATGTATGTAATGTTCTATTTAATCTGTATCTAAAAGATAAAAGAAAATTTTGAAAGCTTTGTAATACAAAATGAAAAAAAATCTAAATATTTATCTGGAAAAAAGATCTTCATTTTTTTTTAACCTTTTTCTTGTAAAACTAATACTGTCCCCATTTTATTCCCCTTTGAACACTATAACACCGTGTTTCAATGATAATATATTGTTTGGCATTTCATAGTTTTTACACTATGGGAAATAGGGAATAATCATTCCTATTCATTTTAGCCATGACTTTTTGTGATTGCACAGACCTCTTTTGTATGCAGTCTTTTATATTTATTTTGTTATTTATTTGTCATTTTTTATTTGCAAAACTGAAAAGAAGCAAAGTTTCAGTCTCTTCTTGCTCAGAAGCCACTCCACAGTTCTGATAATCTTCATTGCCCTACACAGACCCTTAACGGGTGACTTTTCCCCACGCCTCAGGTGGACAGTACCATGTTTATAGCCCGTGGGAAAGCCAGCACATTGCTTTGCACCTTCTATACAGCTGTGGCCTTGGTAACAGAATTCCCTGTATCTATGGCTTGCTTATTGGATAGGTCTGTCTTTGCAGTCAGGTATTTTTGGCACCAGAATGTGAAAGATCATGATTTGAGAGACAGAAAGGAAAGAATAGTAGAGAAACTCTCTCAGTAATGGAATTGCTTCCACCTTATCTTTTTCTTTTTTTCTTCTCTTTTTTACCAGGAGGTAACACTGCCCTATGGCTTGTTACTACAGCTTGTATAGTATATTGATTTTTTCCAAGTTACCCTGCCTGGTCTTAAGAGACCAATTATACATAAATACGTAAAAAAGCTATTTTTCTGTAGAGTGTTGTTTTGTTGGTTTTCTGGTTTTGTTTTTTTTTTGTTTGTTTGGTTTTTTTTTTTGGGGGGGGTGGGGTGATGTTGGTAGGTTTTTTTAATGCAGTTATTGCAAATGCTTAGGAAAATAGAGTTTGCAATGTTATTTGTCATCCATTCTCCCAGAGGTATTGTGTGAGATGTCTCTCTTTAATTCAGGTCAGTGCAGATTTAGGTTGGATTGAGGAAAAGAAATTGCTAATTAAAGTATGCAGATTCCACCAGGGACCAGTGTATTTTGAGGACACAAAATGTAATTTTCAAACAGAGATAACTGCAATCTCAAAAGACTTTTCATTGACTTTTGTCCTGCAATCTTCAATCATTTCTACTTCCCCCACACCAGAGTAGAAGCTGAACTAATAAATTAAAATCCTAAATTCTCGGGTGAAAAATTGTTTATTTCACTTTAAAATGTAGTCATATTACAAAACTAAAATGAGCAAGATATAGCAAGACTGTTATTCTTAAAACAAACACAAAAAATGGTTGCAACTCCCAGTATAATTCCAAACATGAATTTTCACTTCTTTTTGCTCAAAAGTGAGCCCTTCTACAGCATTTGTACTGACTACTAGTATTCCTACTAGTACAATACTCTGTTGGAATAAGATTACATACCATATGAGTCAGGATTATCTCACTATGGATCAAAGCCACGTTTCAATATGGCAGAAAGTACTGAAATATCTCTCACTTACAGCATGTGCTGCCAGTATCTTTAAAATTATTTCTATAAACTTCACCACTTCAAAAAAATAACTAGCATTCAGTTTGGATGAATAAGCAGAGATTTTTCTGAAACGAATTCAGTGCTCTTTCTGTGGTATGACAGCCTGAAGTAGATGAAGTTAAATCATCGTTGATTGTAGCTGAAATTAGAACTATAGACAAAAACATGTAATGGACATATATTGCTCTTATGTTTGGTGGGATTATGGATGTTTCTCAAAATTTTCGATCAAACTGCAGTCTTTCTTGCAAGATCTGTATTGAATATTGGGTATTGAAAAATAAATGATTTTGGAATAGATTTATAAAATGTATTACTTTGTTGAACTCAAACGGCTTGAATTGGTGTTATCAGCTGTCCTTACTCACATTATTAATTTTTTTTAAGCTCTAATATTTTTTCTGTCTTAAATTTTCAACCCCATATGTGGATTTTTTTCACAGTTGAGGTGCAAGCTCTCATCTGATTGATAGATTGAATCAAGCAGTATTTTCATAAAAGATTGGGCTTTCATTATTGAAAATTGCCCTGGAAAAATTGTTATATAAAATCATTCAGAAAGTTAAACTTTTTCATTTGAACTGTCATAGCATCAATTAAAGGGACCATTTCCATCCCTCACTGTTGTAACAAATGTTTATTGTCTTCTTTGCGAGATAATTCTATGAAAATTAAACAAGTTTTCTTCAACAAAAAATTCAACTCATTGAAGACAAGATACTGGTGCTTTCTGACTTCTGACTTACAGTCCTTGTATCTTGGAATATAAATGTTTTTACATTTTATGATTTAGAGCCCTTTAGAAAAAGTATTACCTCCAAAATTTCTACATAACAATGTGTACATTAAACTGCAATATGTCTTACTTTATTTAGTTTGCTTTAGCCCTATCTTACCCTTTTAATTTTTGGCTCTCAGACCTCTGGCTTATAGTAGAATTTTCATGAACTTTGTACCAAGTTCTGCATCACCATGCTCTTCCTACAGAAATTAAATATGATTGCTATTGCTGATGATGTTCTTTGTCCAGCTGACCATAACTTCTGGAAAGTGGTTTAAATTTTTTCAGAGTCATATCTTCAATTCTTAAAGCTGATGTTTCTATGATATCTTGTGATAGAAGCCATTTCCTGAATCTGTCATTTTTCCAGTCACTTTGAAATACAGGGATCAAGTTCTGTCAGCAAGCCAAGTTACTGAATTAAGTGACTGTCATTCTCTGTGCTTAACAATCTCTCTTCAGCCCATTTAGGTTAGTGGCATCACAGAGAAGTCCTTGTCTGGCAAGAGAATATATGTTACTGTTTGCATTAGGACTCTTCTGTTTGTTCTTTCTTCTAAGAATATTGAAAATACCTGCCTCCAACATTTTCTGTGTTATTTTGTAGAAGAGGAACAGCCCTGAATCATTCAAATTTGTTTCCAGACCTCTTTTAAAAAGTCAAGACAGGATACTCTAAGGCATTTTCAGACAGCCTGACACAGTTTTGAGCACAAAACTGCCTAAAAGAAGGGCAGTCTGGTAGACAAATTGCAACTAAGGTTAGTGCTCCTCTTGCCTGTGTTTAAACCACTCCCTTAAAATTCACCAAGATTTTCATTCTTCTCCCACAGGTAGTGTATGTGGCTGTGAACACTTTTGGCAAAGTGTGTGAGGTTTCTGCTCTGGTGATTTGGTTCAAGGACCTAAAATTCAGTGTAGTGACAGCCCATGGTCAGTATGGGGTCCCTGGAAGAAGACTCAAATAAAAAGAAAACTCAAGGTTTCCAAGGCTGTACAGGCTGAAAGAGCCAGAAGGTAGTACAGTGGAGTCAGGAGAGCTCTTTTCTTGTCATCATGCATCGAGTTTCTATGGATGATGTTATGAGGTGTGTTACCTGAGGAGAAAACAAAAGTTAGTGTTGAATCCTCCCCCTACATTTTTGGGTGCTGTCTTGTTCTTAATGCTTTGCTTCTTCACAGCTGATATATTATCAAAAGAGTTGTCTGGCACCAGATAGGTTTTATGATCAAAGACTTCACTCAGCATTTGCATCCTGGCTGTCCACCCTTTTCCAGGATGTTTCAGTGAACTTCAGCAAAATGCTCCTGGTTTTCAGCCTGTTCCAAAAACCTATGAAGGGTTTAAAGAACAAGTATCAATGTTTTGCCTTGCAGCTGGAGTTCCATATTCTGTATATTAATGGCAAATATAAAAGCTGCTGGATGGGGGCCTCAGTTTCAAATATTTCTGTGAAGGTAAATAAACTAAATCTGCAGTATATAATTTAGTCCTTGTACCCACACTATCCAGAATCTAAAATGCTGGTCTCGTACATGAATCACCCATGGATTTTCTTATGTATTCTCTAGGTTACTACCTGCTTGGGGAAAATATACTGTGTCAGCTCTGAGTGCTGTCTGTTGCCTGTTGTACATAGGAGCACAAACAAGCAAACAATAAAATAAGGAGGAATAATAAAATACAGGAATACAAAAAAAAAAAAAAACCAAACAACCCCCCCCCCCAAAAAAACCAACAAACCAAGCAACAACAAGAGCAAAAAGAAAACAAACCTTAAAGAGAAGACGCAATGAGATTTAAAAGAAATAATATTACCTAAATGCTTTGTGTATCTATTAATCTCCAAAATCCATGACAGTTAAGTATGATTTCCAGAAGAGTACTCTGGGTGACTAAAAAAATGTTTAAAACGGAATTTAGGCACCATGATCCTTAAGGTTTTTACTGCAGGAGAACTCACAAGAAATGTAAATTTATTCAGTGCCAAGTGTGGGTCCTTAAAGTTGTCTTAGGGACACTAATTTTCCCCAGTAATTGTACATGCAATGCATGTACTTCACTTAATTTCTTTAAATTGCTTTCTTCAGGTCAGATATATAATTTCATTTTTATAAGCTTTCAAGTATTTTTAGTTCTTTTTTTGAGTTCTAGTTTGCAATTTTTTGTAAATCCAACTGCACTGATCAAGATACTGTTATAAATCTGTCTCTAGCTGTATAAATCACTTCTGATAATATAATTCTGTCTAGATCACCAAAATACCTCAAAACATTTTATCAGAGGACTTCAGATCAGTCTAAATAAGTCAGCGTCTGATAGAATCCTAAAAGATTTTTACGTGGTAAAACTTCGGTTTGTATTCCATTTATCTGCTTGATACTTTGGCTCCTTATCTGACTCTATGACTATCACATTGATTACAAATTGTGATGCTATGCCAGGAGTGCATTTTTATAGGTGAAAGAAAGTTGTGGCAGCAACACAGAACATAAAAATGTTTTGGTTTTTGGTAATTTTTCTTTAAATGTGAGTATCCCCTCTGGGAGCCACAAACAAGCATTGATGTGCTATGGTATCACTATATTTGCAGAGCAAGTTACTTCATCTGGAAGCCAATTGCTCTGAGTGTTTATTTTCAGATCTTTACAAAGGAACAAGAAGGAAAAAAAAGTAAGAATTTTCTATAGCAACACGAAGGAAAAATAGTTCCTTTTTGGTACAAACCTTCTGGATAACACCAAAAATGTGTATTCTTGGGTGTCATGCTAGAGGTTGTAATTTTTGACCAGTAAGACATTGAATTTCTGGCTGTGAGATTTCAGCGAAAGAACTCTAAGGACTTGATTTGAAACCTTGTTTTTCTCTACAACTTTAATCTGTTTAAACTGCAAGAGGTTCTTTCAGATTTGTAGCAGCAGTCCTGGGACTGATGTCAGCACCCATTATTATAGAGGACAGCCTTTGGTACTGAAGGTTCCCAGAGCTTCAACCAGCTTTCTATGATATGACTGTTCTATTGACAGGTAAGTCCCGTAGGTCTGAGATAATCTCGTAACTTTCACCTGCCATGTGCTTTTGGGGAGAACAAAGAATTTAGTTATCTCTGCCTTTTCATTAAAATTGTTACTATCTATATTTGCAGTGCTTGATTTAGCCAATACTTTTGTAATCAAATATAGCTGTATAAAAAGTAGAAATAAAGGATCAGCATAAGGTCATACACAGGTAAACACATACTGCTAGAAAATGTTGAATGCAGATAGATTAAAGCAGTGTAAATATGTAAACATGCTTCTCTGAATATGGCATCCAGTTGTGTGGGTCTGACCTTTTTCCTGTCGATGGCTCAGGGCATGTCAGTGCAGGAGCAGACATAGATCAGACCTTATATTCCACCTGATCTATAATTCTTTCTGCCTTGGTGGCAAGCACTAGAAGTTTCTGAGATGTTAGAGCAGGCTACCCACAGTTTCTTTCTATTTCCAGTCTTTGAGTACTTGGTTTTTAACCTCAAACAGAAGAATCTGTTGTTTGGTCATCCCAATATCTGACTCTTCCACAGCTTTCAGAAGTCTTGAAGGCTCTGGACAACTGACTGATCTGTCCCAAAAGATGCCAAGCTGCAGCTTGGGTCTTGGCTAGTAATGAGACATTCATGCATGAAGGCAGTTTAAAGCACAGTCACTGCTGGAACATGTTTGACAGTAAGCTGAGTTTGGCAAAACAAAAAAATTAACTAGAGGAACATAAATTTGCCACTGTCAGAAACCAAAACTGGAATAGCTAAAAGCATTATAGGTAAGTTCAAAATTATGAGTCTCTGTAGCACTGGTCTCTCCAAGTAACATCTCAAGTTCTGTAAGACAGAAGTGAAGTAGATAATATTTGCCCCATTCTTTGTCGACAAGGAAAAACATCAAGAGAAATTCCGCAGAGTACCTAAACCCGCTAACCCCTAAAGATCAAAGGGAAATAAATGTACAGTTCTACACTGTTGGTTTATTTGACCTCCTGCTAAAAGCAGCATATTTGCAGAAAAACACACAGTAAGAGATGCCTGACTGGGTTTTGAAAAACTTTGTGTCCATTCTGCTAATGTATTCTGGAGCAAAGACTTGAAACAAAAAAATCATTATTATTGTTATTGTTATTATTATTATTAGGGGAATATCTTGCCAAGTTATTTCAATAGTAGCCAGAAGGAGAAAAAAATGTATTTTGATACAGCAGTGTTCCAGATCCAATGTGGTTAAAGCTGATCAAGTTGAAGACAAAAGAATCTTGTATAAGTTGAAACTTTCTTGATTTTATATTTAAATTTTCTGCACAGACTCAGGTACAGTATAGTTTCCTGTGTTCATAGTAATATACCATGTCAGATTCCATGTGTATAGGGTGATCTAATCTAATTGTTTGCTTCTGTTGTTGAACCAACAGTTAAAGGCACTTCAGGAACCATTTTAATGTCCTTAACATGTTGTAAATTGCACTGACAGCAAAGTAATGAGTCAGTGTTGAACAATGCAATACTCAGGTGCCTAATGCTGCAAAATCCCTATAAATAAATAAATATATAAAGTATAAATAAAGTAAATATGAATAACTGAGTTGCAGCCCCAAGCAAAACTCTTAAACTACAGCCGATCTAGAATCGAATCCTGGCAATCTTATATTCCTATGTCCACAAAGTGTTTAATATAAATGCTATATGTATAAAGAAAATAGATATATACCAAAAGCTCTCTCTCATCATCTTCCATTATAGGTGTTGGCATTTCAGTGTATGTTTAATCTAGCACACAAATATTGTTTTCAATATTAATTGATAAAGAAGTTTCAAAAACTAAATTTAAAAAATCCTTCTGTAGAGCTAGGCATAATTTTATTATATCAATTTTCTGCAGGATATGCAGGTTACAAAGTTGTAGTGGTTTTTTTATTCTAACATACCAGTATAGAACATGCAGTGTAATAATCATTTTGGTTGTGCTTTGAGAGTTCAGCATGACCTTATGGGTCACTGAATTCATTTCACTAACTCATCACAAACTACAATGACTGCAAAGTCACCTACTGTGCCACCTTCATCTAAAGTAAATAGCATGGTGAATTTAAACAAGTGTTTCTGCTCCCTTCAATGCTTCAGAAAATCAAGTTTTTATTGGACCTTTTGTGAGTTTTGAGAGTATCTTTACAATTTGTCATTCATATACATTTAGACCATTATTGTAAATGATGACTACTTTATATGCAGCTAAGAAGAAGATATATTTACCTGGTTACCTAAAATAAGTTGGTTCATGAGACCACGTTTCTTCATGTCTCATCAATGTAGGGATTTCAGGAAACTGTTCATTGAGAAATAAATGTGAATACAGGCAAAGTGGATGGCAGAAAAAGAACGGTGTATCTTTTTCTTCAGCAAGACTGCTCTTTTTTTTCCCACATGCTTTATAAACATCATCTTCTTCAGATTGCATTTTCTTTTGGACTCCATGAAAGCTTACCTTTATAGGAAATAAAAGTAAGAGTAATGCAGCTGACTATAATGAGTCACAGCATGCCAACACATGCAGTTACATCTTTGCAAATCATTCTTGCTACTGCTCTCTAATCCTTTCTGTCTAAAGGCAGAGTTTCAGTTTGAAGGGACAGATCATATAGCTCTTCTCAGTAAACACAAATGCTGGTTTCAAACCAATAGCTGGCCCAGTGTGTCTTTGTCTTTACCTTTACTTTGTGAATATTGAATGAAGACACTAAAAATTTTCAGAATATACTGCTGATTTAGGACACTTCATCTTCTGGATGCCCTAGATATGATTTTTCAAAGCATTTTCACTTTAGGCTTTTACTGATGTACCTGAAATTCCTTATATTCATAATTTCAAAGAATTTACCCCAAAACTGACTTTCAGTTCTTTCTTTTCCAATGTGTTCATTTGCACTTTACAGACACAGAATGCTGGAAGGGATGATGTCTTATCAGACAGGCACAACGTTTTTCTTCTTATTCATCAATGCTGCATTTTCTTTAGGTAAGAAAAGATAACAGCAATGAGCACTAATTTTTTGTGTGCCTCTGGGGCTGCATTGGACTGCTGAAAACAAGAGATAAGATCACTGGCTTCACTGAGCGACTACATTTGGTTTAGATATATGTGTAAGAGACTCAGGAGAGAGGAAACTCTTTACATTCTGGCATCTTAATGTGTTTCCATCTTTTTTTCACCTTCTTTCTCCTTGCTTCTGTAATGATTTCTTTTCCTCCTGTTAAAACCTGCAGGATATATAACAGCTTCAGTGGCATGACTAATCCATGTTTATACAGTAATGAAGGGACTATAGCAATGTCTTTGAGGTGAGTGGACTTTTTGTCTGTACATTTAAACACTACATCAGAGGGGAATTTACCTCGTATACTTTGCCTGGCAACAGTCTCTAATTAATGCCCCCTTCACCTCTCACCCCCAACCTAAAACTCTTTCAAATATACATCTTCTCCACGCATGAATGCTTTCACAGGGCTTTTGGTTTCACCCAACTCTATTGAGAAGTTAGCTATCACAAAATCATTTAATAGCCCTTTTATGTGCCATTCTTTCCACCTGCTAATTTATGGTTCTTTCTTATGCGTGTCTGCATTCTTGGAACTATCCTTTGGAGACAGCTTCTTGCCTTGAATGAAGAGATTTTGTTTTGCTCTTTTCTCTCTGTCTCTGTATGTGTGTGGGAAGTAAGCCCCTCGCTTGAGAGGATTCATGTGCCTTTATCAAGGACATCTGACATAAACTGAAAATATAACTTACCAGTTGATTTTTTTCTTGACACACTTACCAATCATCTTAGTCAGCAGTAGTTTGTAAGTGCTTAGTGTTCAGAATGTACCCTTTTCTATGCTAGAATAAGTTTAGAACAAACACCTAATTTATAATTCTATTGTATCACTACATTCCCCTGGCTTTGTGCCCAGTTACATGAGAGTGTTTAACTCTTTTATTCCAATTGCATTATTTCTAAAATTTGGCAGACTTGGTTGTTTTTCACTTCCCTACTTCACTTCTATAGGAATGTTTATGCTTTCTCTCACTCTCTAAGCCTGTCTCATTTTCCCAAATCCTGTAGCCACAAAAAGCATGCTGGTTGTCTAGCTTAATTTAGGTTTTTGAGGGAAATAGCTCTTCTACTTTCTTCTAACAGTGTTGGGTTACTGGTAGACTGGTTCTTAATTTATTTGTCCATATTAAAAGAAGCTGCTTGCAGAGGAAAGTTTTAAATAATTATTTGTAGCAGAGTCTACACTGAATTAATGTAATGAAAACACAAATAAAAAAAATAATATCCCTTTTGAGAATAACAAGTAATAAAAGAATAATTCTGTAGCATTTGCTGTTTTAATAATTAGATATGTCATGGATTAGTGAATAATACTGGGGTTCACCAGCTGCTTAATGTTTGTCTTGAAACCACTTATTCTTACTGTGATTAAAAAAAAAGATTATTGCTGGAGACTGCTAGAAAACAAGATTCAGCTAAGGAAGGCTTAACCAGTTTCTGTAGTGAAAAGGTCTACATTATCTCTAACTACAAGGAGGTCTTGTGTCATTAGAAAAATATTAGAATACTATTGTGATTTGACTTAACATATTCTTTTAACAGAATAATTTTGAAAGTCCACGAACACAAGAGGCATTTAGATTTGTAAGTACATTATACATTTCTTCTAAAATATAAGTGTTCAGATCTCTGTTTCTGCCAACAGGCCAAAACCTACTTCTGAATAAAGGGATCCATAGATGTGTTTTCCAAACTGTGAGGATGTCAAGTCTTTAGCATATTTTATAAACTCAGTTTTTACATTTTCTCTGTTTTAAAATTTTCTTTGATTTGTGTTGGAACAAAATGAAACTGAGAGAATGCAACAGCAGAATCACTTTCTTTTGAAGACTAAGAACAGAAATGAGTAGATCCTCAGCTTTCACTTAATGAGAAAGCCAAACTCTGACAGACTAGGTACTTAATTACCTAAACGAGGGCAACTTGGCAGGTGCAGAAGTGCCAGTCCAGTCCCAAAGATACTAGACAGTAGCCTAAGCACCATTAAAGCTTCAATGGCAGGTTGAGTAGAAACTTCCAGATTGCAATTTTCAATGTTTGTCCCCAGTCCTTTACCGGATGTTGACATTAGTAATTTTTTTTTAAAAAATTGCTTCTACTGATAAGAATGATATTGTATAAATTGGTCACATGTTCTGCACTTATTTCAATTTTGGTGTCTTTAGAAATACTTGAACATTTCACACTTGGAAAGATGGGTATGGGTAATATTCTTCTACTGAATACTGGTGATCTTATGATCTATCCTATTGTTCCTACAGGGAGTTTGAAATTGGGTTTATTTCTATTTTTTTTTCCAAATCAGTATCCTTCTATGAGATACATAAGAAATGGTTAAATCTCTTAGATATGCCTGAGACAGCTCTCATACCCACTGTCTTTTCAGATATCCTGTACCCTGCATGTATTTACAAGTTAAAGAACAGGTTATAGAATATGTTCATTACCTTCTTGCATGTTGTTATACTAGACATGGATGATTTCAGTAAATTGAATGAAATATTCAAGGCAGCATGCATCTCAACCCATCCAGCAAATGTGTGAATCTGTGGCGAATCAGCAGCTCTCCTACCTATATTAACTTTTACTATGTGTTCCTTTCATTTCACTGATTTTGTTCCAAAGATATAAAACTTGCGTATTGTTAACAGCCTCGATACACCAGCAAAATAGGATGCAGTCACAAGAATATATTTTTCCTACAAAATCTGGCACAGGCCTATTGTGGGCTCACTTCATATGATGGACATTCTACTTTTTAAAGACCTTTATTTTCACACAAATTTTAAATTATTACCTTTCATAAATGAAAAATGGAAAATTTCATTTTTCTGGTATGATGATCTTTTTATTTTTGGAGTTTTATTTCCTATTACCTGATCCAATTTAACAGTGCCTTTGGTTATATCCTGTGTGGTAAATAAGGTGGTAACATTACATGCCTGCAGAGTTATCACTGTCAGTACTTCAGATATAAGACTGGATATTGATAGTGTATAGTGCTTTCTTTCACATCTACTGTTAAACAAAGGGCTATATCCTTCCTCTGTCTCTGCAATTGACCATGAAAAATGTATCTGCCTTAATTCAAGCGGCTATAAAATATTTTGTCATCTACTCCTACAAAGGTTTTAAGACCTATAATCTCTTTCCCATATTATTATTAGGTTTTATTTTATAATATTCTTTCTGAAGGTCCTAACTTTTTCATTTTTATTTTTAAAATTGGGAAATACTATGTTTTATTAAAGTGCTGATCTCTTCAATTTCATGACCAGTGACAGGACTTTAGGAAATTATATATGACCTTTTATGAAGAAAGTTAACTCTGTCCTGGTCCAAGCCTGAAAAAAAGGGGTACAGAATTTGTTATGCACGTAGTTATGTAAGTTTTATTGTTTTCCAGGGCAGGTGAGTTAATTAAGCTATTATCTATGTGAGCCATGATACTGTTCATGCAGAAACTTGTGCTTGACCTCAGTGGTACCTTGAAGATTCTAACACATCAGTAGCCTTGAATTAAATATGAAATTTTGAAAATGTCCAAAGAGTTTAAAAACAATTTCATTCTTCCCAGCTTATGTTTTGCTTTCTTTTCTAGTTGTTGGTTTGGGATTCTTTTGGTGGGTTTTACTCGCTTGAGTTTTTCCAATCCTATTTGGTCTTCTTCTCATAGCAGTAATAACAATGTTTGGAAAAGTTTGGTCCACAGTACTTTGGCATAGATTGTTCACAGATGTTTTTTCTGGTCATTTTATCCTCTTATGAAATTAGTCACAAGTGAAAAACAAAAAGCCACAACAGTCTATGTGGTGATAGTCCTGCTAGTATATTGAAAGCAAGAGGAACATCCAATTAAGCTTATGGTAAGACTGTATGTACTTTTTTCTGCTTCAAACTATAATAAAAATGTTAGTTAACTACTTTAAAAAATGGTATTTTGCTCACACTATGCTTGCTACAGCAAACACATCCCAGATGTTAAGGAAAACTGCCATTTTTTCAACAGGAGTTCTTATAAAGCAGCAGCATTTTTTTGCATTATGCAAGACTTGGGAAATCCAGCAAACTTTGTGAGAGGAAGTGGATATTCCAGATTAGAATCATGAAATGAACATGCTGGTATCTCCAGTTTCACTGAAAAAAAAAAAAAAAGAGCTGACAAAACAAGTAAATGAAGGCCCCCATATATTAACACAAAATTCAATCTTGCTAAGTGTTATCAAATGATGGAAAACAAGAAATTGTTCCAGTTAAGAGCACTGTCATGCCCCCATTCAGTCACCTTAATTGTCCAGTTACAATTCTGGCTTTGCACTGGTGAGAATCACAGAATGGGTCAGGCTGGAAGGGACCTCAGTGGGTCATCTGGTCCAACCTCCCTGCTCAAGCAGGGTCATCCCAGAGCACACAGCACAGGATTGATCCAGACAGTTCTTGAATATCTCCAGTGAAGGAGACTCCACAAACTCTCAGGGCAACCTGTTCCAGTGCTCGGTCACTTGCACAGTAAAGAAGCTCTTCCTCACGTTCAGGTGAAACTTCCTGGCCCTCAGTTTCTGCCCACTGCATTTTGTTGGCCTGGCTCCACCCTCCTGACCCCCACTCTTTCAATACTTATATGCACTGATGAGGCCCCCTCTCAGTCATCTCTTCTTGATGCTGAATAGGCCCAGCTCCTGCAGCCTTTCCTTATAAGAGAGATTCTCCAGACCATTCGTCAACATATTCGGTCTCTGCTGGATCTGCTCCATAAGCTCTGTGTCACTCTTGTGCTATGGAGCCCAGAACTGAATCAGCACTACTGCGTTTTTGAGATTCATCATTGAGGAAATGCATAGGTTTTCAAAGATTCATTTTTTTTATACAGAAAAGGTGGAATTGTGGAAAAATTTTCATATCTAGATCTATTAATTATTCTACGATTTGTTCTTTAAAACCATACTATTTGTTTTGTCTTTGCAAACCATAAATGGACATTTTACAAAAAAGAGCAAAGCTTAGGTATTCATAACTGTTTTTAGCTTTTTGGAAGTCTTTAGGACCAGGAAGAAATCCCAAAAGCTGATATCAAACTCTGAATAACATTTTAAACTTTTGGACAGTTATCAAAGATGTATGGTAAAATGGATTTGACTTTACCATTCCATTTTCTAGTGAGTCTTTTAAGTGACAGATTTACAGTTCTCAAAATTCCTAGTAAAATGTATTTTTAATTTTAAATTACTGCATGTAAGAAAGGAACAGAGAACTGCATTTCTGCTTTTGTTAGCTAATCAAAATTTCTAGTCCCTATATCTTTATATCTGCAGATAAATCCATTTAAATTAGCATTTATTGGAAGAGGTTTTGCTTTATCTTTATTTCTCATTTTATAAATAGATACAAGCTACTCTGCCAGAGTACTAGCACTATCCAACCTGATCTTCATCTATTCCAAACCCATTTTTATTATAGCAAGGTGCAAGTCAAAGGACATAATCCATGTATTAAACATTTGTGCTAGCATAATAGTGCAAGGTAAATTGTTATTGATTCATACAAAGGGTAAAGTTGAAAAGATTTACATTTAAATTTAGAAAAGTGGCTGCTGGAAATCAATAATAACAACCAAGGGATTTACCTTTGGAAACATCCTGGCATTGAAAAAAATTATTCAGATTTACAGTTGTTGCCCTTTAGGTATACAGAGCAACCAAGGACAAAATTGATTTTTTTTTTTTACATTACTGTTTCTATTAAATGATCTCAGATAATACTTGACTGTTAAGTATAGTTATCTTAGAATAATTCACATATGCAATATGTGCTAAAATGTAAGATTAAATGTCTTTATCTGGCTCTGAAGTTCACTTATGCTGAACAATTTCAGTGTGGTCACCAATGTAATCTATATCTCACATTTTTGTTGGTAGAAGGGCAATTTTATGCTGTGCCCAATTATTTTGTTAAAAAAATGCTCCAGTGATTAGTCAATAGTTAACCAGGTAATGAAATTGAAAATGTGACTATGCAGAATTCTACTTTAGAAACTACACCTCAGACTAGAATCTAACTACCTAGACTCATTTTTCCACCTGATTTCTGTGTTATATCTGAATTATTTTGTGCATGATTAAAATGTCTCTCATATCCTGTGGATACAGTGCAAAGCATCGTAGTAAGAGACCTTTACCAGGAGGCTACAGTAGTGACAAGGCACAGAAGACTAGCACAGAATTCATGGATATCTGCTGGAAACAGATAGAGGAACCTTTAGGTGTTGAATTAAAAAGATGTTTATTAACCTTTACACAGTATACAGATGTAAATCTCTACTAGTAGAAATTCACTGAACTGACAGCTGTGTAAGTCACTACCTTTCCCTCCTCAACTTTTAACCACAAATGGAAGCAAAAAGATTAATGGTATGTGGAGATGATAGAAGTCCAGATCAGAGATTCATATTTTGTTTTGGCTCCTGGATGGTGAACTGAAGTGCCAATGTGATTCTTGCATTAGTCTTAAAAACTATGGAAGAAAAAGCATTTCTAGACCTAAAGAATCTCTTCCTCTCTGTCTCTTTTTCCACCTCCCAACCACTTCCTCCAATTCTTCCCCCAAGTCTCTGAAGATAGATAATTTTACTTTAGATTCTCTTCTTTTCCCAGTATGTTCTAAAGAAATGGTAATCACATAAGTAAACATTTATCCTAGAAAACTACAAAGAGGTTTTTTAAGTCCTTTTTCGTGGTCTGTGCAGTGATCCTACAGAATATCCTTGTGACTAAGGTCCAACACGGATTAAGAAAGTGTCAGATATCTTTTCTTCTTCTGCAAGCCAAATGTATCATTATGAAATACAAATTTATTTTAACCCTGTAAGTGTTTTGTTCCTAGACATATATTTATTTGCTTCTCAGTATCTCAGTTTGCAACTTACACTTTCATAGATCAACACTGTCAAATCTTGTACATTAATATTTGCAAAGACTTCAGCTATGGGGTTTTTGGAGGCTTTGGAATAATTTGTTTCACAGATAGGCAGACAAACCATAGGAGTAATGTGCCTGTAAGTTTCTTAGCCTGTTAAGATCCAAAATTCAAAGTTCAGTTTTGAACACACTTGGAAAAGTTACCAGGTCTTCCTAGAATGACATTTTTGCATAACAAATTCATGTTTTGGAAAGACTAAGTAATCTGTCTGGAAAAGACTTCCTGTGGGAAATAGGAGAATGGCACATTTTACTGTGTTGGATGGCTGGAAAGAGAATGGTGAAAATGAATGAGAAGAGGGACAACAAGTACAGGAATTAAACTCAGCAATGTTACATAATTATCTGAATAGTTTGACCTGAATACGAGAGTAGAGGCTTTGCTTGAGTTTTTGGTTTCTCGGGATTTTTTATCTCTCAGTAACAAATTGTATTTTCTGTATCAGTATGTCTTCTTTCTTTTCTTTTCTTTTGTTTTTTTCTGCCTGTATTTGCAGTTAAGCCATTGTTTCAATGCGTTTATGCATCATGTGTCATAAAAGGCTTCCTACTAGGTCTAATCAAACTCTGGTGTGGGTACTGAAAGCAAAGCAAAAGAAATTTGCATTTAATGTGGGATTTCTTCCCTAATATATAATGTCTAGTGTTTCTGTAGTAAATTTCCCAGTAAAATACATGCATAAACTGGGATCTTGTGTCCCCAATAATTCTTGTGCAAATCTGATAATAAGGATGTCATCAGTTTCTCAGTGGCTGATTTAGTGACTACTATTAACTGCCAAACAGGTATGGCTAAATGAAATAGTAAAATCTTGTACTACACCAGTAATACTCAGAGTTCTTAAAAAAAAAACCAAAACACAAACCAACTTTCATTATCCTCATTTTAAACTGGGACACCGAATATCTTGTTTGACAGCATATTGACAGCTGAGGTCTGATGACTCTTGGTGCAGCATATGAAAAAAATTACTACTCATCGATGACTACTTTTTTCTTGTCTATATATGACCATGTCTCCAGCAGTCATCACAAGGGAAAGAGTGCCCAGATTTCAGTTACACTATACTAAAGCACTTTAGCCTAAACTATTCATTAATATCCTAGGCTTTTTTACTGATGTCTGGGTATACCACCTACTTTGCTGAAGAGATCACAGATCACAGGATATTCTGAGTTGAAAGGGACCCACAAGGATCATCAAGTCCAACTTTTAAGTGAATGGCATATACAGGGATTGAACTCACAGCCTCGATGTTATTAGCATCCTGCCCTAACCAACTGAGATAACTTCTAGTGAAAGGAAGTGAAGATAATAGAAGGAAGCATCTGATTTTTCTGCAGAGTGATACCTAGAATTTTTCCTGAATTGCCCATCGATATCCTACATTGCTTGGTTATAGAAAAGAATGCGAATCCCCTACTACATTGTCCAGTGTAACATACTTTCTCAGTTACTGCCATTTAAACAGAGTGTAATACAGCATTAAATTGGTCTCCCTTATTAGAAAAATAAATTAGGAAGTTTGGAGCAGAATTTGACCTTTTATTTTTGAAGTTCCTCTTTGTTGCAAATCTTCCCTGTGGGGAAGACACCTGTGTGTCTGAAGTTTGTTCTCATATTTACCCTGAAAGACACTTTCATTTGAAGTTCCGAGTATAACTACTTCCTTAGCGCCAGGAACTAGATAAAACTCCCATTAACTCTAAATTTTTATACAGACCTACATTTTACCTTTCCTGTATATTCCTCTTTGTGTGTTAGTGTCTTGACTATTCTTTAGAACTAACTTGTTTGAGGAATAAATTATCTGGATATACTTTCAGAGTGTGTTTACCATATTAAGTTTTATTTTAGCTACACATTATCAACAAATGGTATATCAACATCACAATAAAAAATTCAGAAGTGGAATTTGTGAAACGTTATCGGGTTTCATCAGAGGTTTGAATATGATCTTCATCAGCACAGCGTTAATATAATTAACAGTTTTGCATATGCTTCAGCTAAGTGTTCATGCAGATGAGAAAAAATATCAATATCCATCTGTCAAGTGAATGAAGCACATATGGTATCTTCGAATCTTAAAATAAATCAGGTATGATTTATAAAATGTGATTCAAACCACTGTAATGTGCAACAGCATAAGCAGGGTAAGGGATTTGCTCACCTTTCTTTGCCTTGTAATGAAAGACAGGCCTGCATGTAAAACTTGAACTGGATACCTCCTTTTGCAAAAATAGTGTGTGTGGAATCTTGAGCTTCTCAGGAGTGCATCTGTCTGTATTAATCCTAGACCTGTTTAATTTCAAATGTTATGGGAATCTGGCTATGTTACATCTACGCAAATTTTGCTTTGTATTGCATATACAGACACTTAAATGAAAGTAGTGGTGTTCATAGACAGAGTTGCAGCACACCTATGCTAACATAAGTATGTATATATTTGACACAAACCTCAGAAATTATAACATTTTCCTAGATGACTTCTAAAACCTGGCTTTAAGGACTAAAAAAAAGCTTCATTCCCTTGATGAAAGCAGAGGGAAGAGTCCCTTATGAGAAGGGAGAGATTGGCAATTTTCAATAATGTATTAAATTCAGTAGTTTGCACTTGGGCAGTTGTATCAAAACTATACTTGTTATTTAGCTTTTCATCACAATCTCTTTTCTATGTTGTAGTTATGCCCTTGTTAGTGGAAAAGGGGAAGTTTGTAGAAAGAGGAAACCAAACACTCTTTAGAATAAAAAAGTACAATGGTCTCTAGAGAAGTGTGATGCTTAGAGGGAGCTCATATCAGCGATGCCACTGAGTGACTAACAGGACTCATAAAGTCCACTGATTATTATTCAATTCTGTTGTTTGGGAGCCAAGGATACAGCCATGAGCAGTCCAAGAAGCACCAAGAGGGATTACAGAACGCTAGGAGTGGCAGTAAAGACCCCTGGAGTATATGTAGTTTTTTCATCAATCCTCCTAATCAAAGGGAAGGGTTTTGAAGAGGACAGCTGAATCTGAGGAATCAACAAATGGCTACAGGGCTGGTGCCACAGCCAGGGGTTTGGTTACTTAGATCATAGGACTCACTTTGAGAAAACTGATCTACTGGGGTCTGATGGGGTCCATCTGTCAGAGAAGGTGGTGTGGGGGAGGATTTTTTGGTCATAAGCTTGCCAAGCTGGTGATAGAGACTTCAAAGTAAAATAAACAGGAGAGGGGAATCTCAATTCATCTCACTCCTACCAGTTTGATGCAAAGGGCTAGCAAGAGATGACCGGAGAGGGTTCACAAGTCAGCAGGAGAACACCTGAAGTGCAGAACAGAGGAATTCCAACTTCTCTAGCCAGTAAGTCAGCACCATTGAGGGTGCTAGAAGGTAGAGTAGAAGACTCTATTCTGCCCTATGAAGTCACATCTGGAGTACTGTGTTTAGTTCTGGGCCCAAAAGTCCAAGAAAGACAAGGAACTACTGGCTAGGGTTAAGAAGAAGACTGTGAAGATCATCAGGAAACAGGAACATCTCTCTTATTAGGAAAGGCTGGGAGAGCAGAGCTTGTTTAGCCTGGAAAAGAGGTGGGTCAGATGGGATCTTATCAATGCACAAAATTATCTTAAGGGTGGGTGTCGAGATGATGTGGCCAGACTCTTTACGGTGGTCGTAAACAACAGGATAAGGGGCACAGGCCACAGGCTGGAACACAGGAGGTTCCACCTAAATATGAGGAAAAACTTCTCTACTTTGGGGCTGACAGAACACTAGAACAGGCTGCCCAAAGAGGTTTTGGAGTCTCCTTCTCTGGAAATACTCATATCCTGTCTGGTGGGATCCTGTGCAATCTGCTCTGGGAGAACCTGTTTTAGCAGGGGGCTTAAATTAGATGATCTCCAGAACTCCCTTCCAACACCAACCACTCTGTGATTCTGTGACCCTTCTTGAGAATAAGTATGTTGGTTCAATAGAAACTTCCCACACATAGAAAATATTAGCTGTAAAGAAAAATTATGAATAAAACGCCTTTTCAAAATGCCTCCTCCTTTTCTAAGAGAGAAAAAAAGAATAATTGTATTGTGTCTATAGGAAGAAGAGTGAATGTTAAACATCTGATTTAGGAATCTCATCGAAGATTCATCACAAGTTTCCTTTTTGCTTTTGGGTATTATGGGAGATTTCAGTAATGACATAGAGAACAAACCTGAAGAGCATTATCATAAAAAGCTTTCTGGGATAACACATTCACAGTTCCTTCAACGCACACTGTACAGAGCCTGTCTGTACAACTGAGAGTGAGCTCAAGAACAAGTTATGACTAAAAGTCTAGTTAAATAAATCCACATATAAGTTAAATGTGTTTCTAGAGTAAAGTGAAGAATTAGCTCTAGTATTATATGTACAAGGCAATTCTGAACTAAACAAGCTATGACAACTACAGCTAGCTTTCAGCAGTGTAGAGCTTGGAGACAAGTCTGTAGAGAATGCACGCTGAAGTAAAGAAAAGCAAAAGTAAAAAGGCACCCTCCAGAACATGATAAGGTTGGTGGGAGCATATCCTAAACAGATAATAGAAGATTTCTCACTCTTTCTACTTAAAATTTCATCCCTTAGCCAATTAAAGGAGTTCAAACTCTGATAAAAAGACAGAAAATAAAGTTTGGAAGGTTTAAATTTTTTAAATAAGTCTTATGTAGAATTTCATCCTATAAAAAATATCTCCTTTAATCTTTTGCTTGTATATCAAGCCTCATCTGAAATCTTTCTCTAAGCTCTTTAACTGGATTTAACTGGAAACATAGCATATCTATTTTACATTTCCTTTTCAAACTGTGGGTTTTAGATAGTGGACTTACATACAAAGAACAAATATAAGATAGTAAATTCATCCCTGATGAATATCGTCACTGATTTCAGAAGTAATTATGGCCCAGTTATTTGGAAATATATTTTTCAAAGATTTCATTATCTCATAGTAATTTTTCATTTCACTAGGGAAACCAAAGACATGCAAAAGAATGAGGAAAAGGAACAAGAAATAATTAAAAGTACATGTGATAGTAATTTCTTCTGTACCCAAAGAGAGTTTAAAACCTACTATTTAGCTTACTACAGAAAAAGAAAAAAGAAAATGCAATAAAGTGAATAATACATCAAGAGCTAAGGAATAAAAGATTTATCATATTTTTTTCTATCCTTTCTAAAATAACAATTCATGTCATCAGTAAACTGCAGTATTTATTTGGCAGAGGCAAAGTGTGTTGCATTTATCTGAATCACTTCATGGAATTCACTGATACTGTGGGAAAAAATATGAAAGGTTATAGAGGGAAGTCAGTACATATTCTCCTATGGAAAGTAAAAATTAATTTGAAGCCCAGAACCAATTCCATTCCTGTGATTATGTCATGCTAGTTTGTCCCTCTGTGACTTGCAAAGACATTACACAGGATTCAAAGGTATCAAGGTCTTAAACCATTTAGGATTAGACACTGGGAGTTGGTGCTCTGTGTTATGATGGGACAATGTAGGTCTTCTTGTCTTAGATACTTCAGAAAATCTGCTTAAAAAGTTTCTGATTTCTTAAGCAAAGCCTGTGCTCTAGAGCTGCTTGAGAAAAAATGGAGAAACATTAGGAAAAATGTATTAAACTTTGACTTTTGCTGTATGGGAAGAGAAGCCCCATGGAGTGCTTTTCATACAATTGGGAACTACAGTCACGTGGTATTAAAAATTATGTGTTAGGGCATAAAGTGATCAGTAGCTAGAACCAGGAAAAAAAAATCTTTGCTAAATCAGGGATGGTGGGTGTGGGAGGTGGGGGGAATTTGAAAAATAGGTATTGTGAAATTTTTTCACTTGATTTATTTTTATTAGATTTGCTGTTTGAAGTTAGTCCCAGTTCCAAGCCCACCTTTGGCAATTTAATATTAGATTAGAGTTCATAAATGTCAAGCAGTCTCTTCACGTCAGCTTGCTGCAGTACGACTGTATATGCAGGCACTGCTTTCTTTGTTCACTGTGGTCATAAAAACATTTCTGTAGTAGCTGAAGGATTTATAAATGCCACACTCCGTCCTTCTTTTCCTTTTTTTTTTCTTGCAGTATCATGTTACCTGTAATTCATTAATGATAAGATCTTCTGCAAAATACATGTTTTAACAATCGTCTGTTTCTACAATCTGAGACTGACTTTGCTGCAGTGTGCTAGCGTGCAGAAGAGGGAACTGTCAGCAGCAGCTGATTTATAAGAGTGATTTACCTTCTGGAGAGTGTAATTATGTTCATAGTTAAGAATTAATCAGGTGAGAGAATTATAGAATAATCACACTCTTGACTTTGGAAGGACAAACTAAATGGAGATTGTTACACCGAGTATTCTCAGCAGATGGTGGTTTCTTTACTCCTTAACAGCTGGAAGACCAGGTTTCCAGGCTAGTTGTCTTTATTTTTAAAAAGAGAGAAAATGAGGAATCTTGCAATGGTTACCTTTCAGCTCACACAGGTGACAACACATGAGAAAGGTGCAGCAAGAATAAAATACATCAGCAATCATGAAACTTAATTAAACCAGATAAAATTAGTTTTTTTAATTTGCCACTATGACATTGTGTATAGTTCTGTGACTATAAGAAAGGGTTCTCTCTGTCTCTGCTGACTAAAAGACTTTTCTCTCTCTTCTTAATAATGAGTGTGATGTCTTTTACATCTCAACTTTCTTGGTATGCATCTTTTAACAGTTATGTTTTATTAAAGCTCATGGCAGTTGGATCTTCATTTGAAGATGCCACACTGTCTTAAAGTCCAAAGGCTATAAGATGAGAATTTCCAGGTAGTTTATTGAGGTTCTACAGGATTTTTAATGGAAGTGTTTTACTTTTCATTCTGTCTGAGCTCAGTGTTATAGCTTATAGGTAAAATCTTACCCCAGGCACTGCCAATCAGATATGATGTACAATCACACTCAGCACGCAGGGAATGTTGACTTTGGGAGGCAGTTTGCATAGTGAAAATCTCCCTTAGTTCCAGTGAATCCTGATTAAATTTTGTGAGGTTCCCAACCTCCGATGAAGGGGAGGTGATCATTTTGTCAATTACCGGGGAGGTCAGAATATTTCAGGAAGCATGTTGTCAAAGAAGTGTCAGTTACAGTTGTTATAAAGATGTCCCAGGTTCTCCACATTATATTTATACCTGGTATATCAAGGCACAATCTCCTTTACTAACCTAATGGGAAATATGGTCTTGGGCAAACTAACTGTAGAGGAAAAGTGATGAGTAAATTCTACCAGAATTTCCTCCATTTTAAGCAACCGCAGTTCCTTGTATAGTGATGATGTGTAGTCCCTAGCAGTTAAAGTCATGGTGTGCTTTTTATTTCAAAAATAATATGAGATAGTGAGCTCTTTAGGAAGACACACTTCTGGTTGTTTGCACACCCAATGAGCTATCAAATGTGCCTTAATCCAGAGCAGCCATTGGAACCACTGCAAATCAATGGTAGACACATTTCATCTTTCCCAAAGGAAAATGTTTTATGATAAAAAAGCTGTGAAAGTTCTAGCATTCAGGCAGGAGAGAGAAAAGATCCAAAATTTGAACACATTGTTTCCATGTGCGCAGAATCTGACAGCAAAGGTGAAAACTCACTTTCTAAATCAAACATGCTGTATTGTGTGGGATGAGTTCCATTTGGCTTGCCTGCCTCATTATGCCTCCTTATCCCTACAGCACAGGGGCTTTTTTTTTAACAGTGTCTGAAAAGTCACCTTGGGACTTGACAAATTATCCTTCCTGTTATGTCATGTTCTCAAGGAGACTATGCTATGGCATTAATTTTAGTATGAAAAAAAAGACCATAATGTCCACATTGGCAAATAAATGGTCCAGTATTTATTTACATATCTCCCAAGTGTTTCTCAAAGGATCCATTCAAGATGAAATTCTGTCTGTCCCAAAGGAGACAAAGGTGTTTCGTGCCCCATTTGCACAATGAGGGATCTGTGTATTAAGGCAGCAGTCTGCATATCATTATGCATAATTATAACTATAATTACAGCCCTTCATTTCCCTGTCTCTATGAGTTGCCACCTGCAATAATCTGGATCATATTTAGCATAAATATAGTCATTTTTAAAGTGTAGTTTTTTTCTGAAAGCTGCGCAGAAACCAATGCCCATACAGAGTTTTTGTTTTCCAAGTCTTTGCAAGCTTTCTTCAGAGTTTTATGATTTGTACATGTACTACCTTACCTACATTCAAAGCAGAAAATGACAATATTAATTTCAAGAATATCAGACTTCAGAATTTTGGGGCCTACAGAACTCTCCAGAAAAAGATATGACTAAGTCATCAATAAGTGAAAAATAACAGTAATTTCAGCCTTACTGAGAGAAATTTTTATACCGTTCAGCATGTCCATCTTGCTTCAGGTTTCTTTCTACAATACACATATGTATTGTATTTGGATTTCTGAGGACCCAAACTGACAACTCTTTTACTTTGAGAACAAGTTCCTGAAACTTACCTGTACGAGATACTAAGGATTCGACTAGAGATATAGATCAAATCTCATTCAACATTAGGCCATAAATTAACAAGTTTTCCTTCTCACATAAACTATGCACGTCCACAGATAGGTCCTGCAAATAGATCTGATCTTACATGTACTTTCTTCCTAGTTCTAAGAAAAAGTGTCTGTCTTCCTGCAACAGCAGTGACTCCTGGCCTCTTGCCCTGTGTCTCCACCAACAGAAAATTAGTGATGTGTAGAAACCCCTAAAACCACTGTTTTGGGGACCAGGGCAAAGTTTTTGCACAGCTATTTGGGCAGCAATAAGTTATTTAGAGAAAAATACTATGAAAATACAGGCTTTAAAGGGCACGCCAGTTTTCATGATTGATTACTGTTGCTTATCTGCGTCCACTTAAGATTTCAGACAATGTAATTGTGAAAGAAGATCCGCTAGAACTCATTAGGGTTGGAATTAATGACTAACAGTTGACCTTTATCTTTTATTTTCATGTTAAATTCTATAGGCTCTTTAGAAATAAGAATGCATAATTTTTGTGTTGAATTAAGAAGATTTTTTGCATAATATTAAGATTGGTAATGATACTGAAAGCCTAGAGCAGGGAATTTCTAGCTTTTGAATATCTCTGTTTCTTCTCTATCTCATGGCAGTTGTAATATTTAATACTTGGTACATGTTCACTGCTTTAATGCTGTGTAAACAGCAGTCAATGAATCTTCAGAACTTTTTATTTACAAAGTTAAATTCAAATTTTAAAAATTAGGAATCATTTCCCTTTGAGAGATATTGTTACATGTTTTCAGCATAATGCATATTACTACAAGGAATCTAACTTAAACAATGGGAGTTTGAAACATCCCTTTCCCACTCAGGAGAGCCTTACCGTGTGACAAAAAGGAAGGGAAGATGTGAAGGTAGTGTAGGTGAAGTGGCTGAACCTATGAAAAAGGGATCACACAGGATTTTTTTCCACATCCGGATAAGTCTATGAGTAACATTTTTTCCTATCAGATTCTTAATTTCTTACAATATATAACTATAGCAGAAAATCAACATAAAGCTAATAATATTTGCTTTGTTCTCACAGCATTCTCACAGTGCAAATAAATAGAAAAGAAGACAGATAAGACATGCAAGTTGTCAAAGAAAATTGCAAAATTTCAGCAGCTGCATTGAAAGCAAGTCACTTTATGCTCTAAAGCATTTCCCTTTTCCATCACCTATGTAAAACCCACTGGATGTGCCTGATTCTTTTTATGTAGCTAAGAGGCCCGTATAGTGCTATACCTATGTTTTTAAATTTCCTATTTCAGATGGCTTTATTAATGTCTCAGCTGGTCACCTACAGATGATAACTGTGCTTGCTAAAACAGCTCTACTGGACACTGGAAACTCACTTTTTACTCTACCATTTTTATTAAACAAAAAAACCAACCAAACAAACAAAAAAAAAGGGCGGGGGGAAGAAGAATAAACAAAGTTTGTGTATTTCCATCTTTAGTAAATACCTCAAGAAAGAAGGAAAATATTTTCAAAGGGGTTTTTTTGCCTTTCCTAGAATAAAAAGGTGCAAAGGGTCTCATTCCAAGGAGAAGGTCCACTAGAAAGTCAACATAAAAATAGAATTCTTTAAAGAACTATCCAGCTGATTACATGCTGAACATAATACGTGCATTATTTTTCACAGTTCTTTTTAAGAACATGACTAATTTTTAGGAATTTCAGACTTATAACCTATCAAGTCCTTGTCCTCGCTACTTCAGGATTGCTGTGGTGTTACCTGTATTTTGTTTGTTTTCCAGGGTAGTTTTATGGTCCTAACTTGAGTCAGAATGATGATTTTTCACAGATTATGAAGAATTCTTATCCAAGCCAAGAAGCAGTGTACCCCTGTGTCTCTTTAAACTGGTTTGTCAGTCTGTAAGCGGCCAGAGTGAAAAGTGAAAAAGTAACAATTTGACTTGGCAGTGGAGTGCTAAGTGCTCATTGCTGTGCATGGCTTATGTGAGGCTTTCTTTAAGTCTTGAATTCTGAAATGGTTGATCAGACATGTTTTTTTCTGTCATTACTGAAACAGGCCACTCAAATTCTGGCCACGGGAAGAGATAAATTTTAATAAGAAATTAATTTATGCATCAGAGTTTGACAAAATCATTTGGCTAGAAATCACAAAAAAGATCCATTATTTAAGGCAGCAGAGACCCCAACATGATGGGGTCATTCCCACTGAGGGCAGAGTAAAATTTCTTAACTAAACAAACTTGATCTTTCTTTTTTTTCTGCAAAATACACGGGTAAATTAATTTATATCCATATCATAATGTTATGACTCTGCTGATGAAAGACCCTATGAACATCACAAAGAATTGTGGAGGATACAGGTCATGGCTAGCATTCTGCTAGCATATGTTACTCATAACATACTATGAAGCAAGTTGGGATAGGCTGTACTTTGTCCGACATATATTACTAAGTTCCAGCCTTTTCTGCGTGTATAATAAAGTTTCAGTGGTATAATATTTAGTGTAGAGGATAGTAATAAAAACTGAAAGACATACTACTGGTTCAGTCTTCTGTCTTCAGGCAGCTTTATATCAGTACCAGAAACTAAGCTGCATAACGCATGGCACTGTCCATCTTTTAGCTTCAACTTGTTTAACAGACCATAGAATCTTTACTGTAATATTTCTTACTAGTCTAGATATAAGTTGCTGCTAGATTCACAGCAAAACATGCAAAGTAGACTTACAGAACACAGCACATTTTGTACTTCATATTATTATGACAGAGTTCTGTGTTTAAAATTTATGTAACGTATTAGTTCAAATCATAAAGGAATTGGACTTGAACTTGAGCTCAAGTTCTTAGGAGGCAGGTTCAATCCTACCTACCCATTTAAGTGGGTCTACAGGAAGGGGTGAGAAAGTAAGGGGAGGGCAAACACTGTGTTATGTGCAGTGACAGCTTACTGGGAGACTTTGCTGACAGGTCTGAAAGCTCCTTCCATACATAGGGAAGTTCATTTGTTTCAGAAGAACAGCAGCAGGACAGAAATTTTATTAACTGGCCTTGATGCTACAGGATACTTTTCATTTATCTCTGGTGGTCCTTCTATCTGTTTCTTCTTGGGCATTACCTGTAGCAACTGAAATTCAATCTACTGGGTAGACTTTGCTACACAAACATAATTACCTTTGGAATCCGTTTTATTTCTCAGGGACTAGAAATAATGGGTGAAGAATATATAGTTATACTAATACATTTGCTTATATATTTTGCTGGGTTTATTTTAAAACTTAAATATAAGAAATTTAAAAAGATAACCAACCCCTTTCTTAATATTTAATAAAACTCCATGGAATAAAAATTGTCTTTGCTTTGTTTGAATGTGTTAATTGTCCGTATGTCATAAAATAAAAAATTATAATTACATGTGTTTATTTTTAAGATAAGGAAAATTAAATTATAAATTTGGATGCCTCTGTGCCAAGGAATTGGACAACAGCAGTTATATAAGTACTCCTGATATTAACTCTGTGACAAACCTACAGTTTACATTCATTGCCAGAAAAGAAACCCCATGAATTTTGCATGTTTTTATACGGACACAAATATATGTTCATATAACCTTTAGCCAGTCATTTTAATTAAAAACTTAAAGAGTACTGTACAAATCCAAACTTACTTAAAGAATAATTACAAATCCAACACCAAGAACAGTCTGTGAAAGCGTGTGGTTACTCTGTGCAATAACTATTGAACGTGCCTGTGCTAATCTCATTAATTTAAACTGACATTAAAAGGATACCCATATACATTTTGTGAACTATGAAACTTCTCACTACAGGGAACAAAATGGGCCTTTTTTGGGCCAGAAAGTGAAGTGAGCATGTCAGAACAGTGGTTTTGCTGGTTTTGCTGCTGCACAAGACATGGGCTGCCAAGACCCACGTGGCCTTATAAGGTTTGCCCAGGTGCTGACCAGCCTCCCTTTACCTTTTTTTCTGAAACAAATGAGCTGAATCTTGAACCTGGGAGGCAACAGAAACTGCCACCCATAAGCTGTCCACATCAATAATGAACAGGAACATTTGTAGAAACTGGACTGCATTTGTCAAAATGGGTGAGACTTCAGCGTGAAATGAAAGTAACTAGAACTGGTGGTCTGGTGATATTT
Organism: Machaerirhynchus nigripectus; assembly: GCA_013397975.1. Classification (NCBI taxonomy): domain Eukaryota; kingdom Metazoa; phylum Chordata; class Aves; order Passeriformes; family Dicruridae; genus Machaerirhynchus; species Machaerirhynchus nigripectus. The sequence continues at coordinate 1,246,642 of VZRQ01004857.1, read as the reverse complement.
CATGTGTGAATACTACACTGCAGATGTTCAGAGGGTTCCCTCTTTCTTTATTGCTTGTTTGATCAGTTCTTGGTTCATAACCTCTCTTACTCTGTGCTACTGCACTGTCACTTCTAGGTGACACAAAATGAAACACTAAATTTATGGCAGTATTAGATGAAGTAGTAGAAAAGTATTTGGAAGCTTTTTGATGCAAGATAACTTATTTGTTTCTAAGGAAATCCACTTTGTCTTGAATGATAACATTGAAATTGACTATCATACTTATATCAATTTTGACTTAAAAAAAAATTCTTTTCATAAAACAACCTAGGAAAGAGGAAAACTTGAAAATACTTCTACATAAATTGTAGACAATTTTCAAAAGATTAAAAATGAGTCTTTTTTCTAAAGTGAGACCCAAGAATTTGTAAAATTATCATGTTTTTGAAGAAACATATCAATGTTGATGGACTGACTTAGAGCATTCAGCATGTTAAATGACAGTTCATAGCACTATCTGTCTGAATTGTGTGTTGGCTGGCTTTGGACAAGAAACAGTGAGAAATGAATGAATTTAGAGATTTGATAGATTCTGCCTCCAACAGAATTTGAATCTTTCAAGGACACAGAAAATTATCTGAGCTTATTAAATTCTGTTCAGTCCAGCTACACTGTATTTAATATGTTTTAAAGCAATAATTTATATGAAAATATTTAACTTTTGTTGTTAGTGTGAATTCAGTTTTTCAGTAAAAATAATTATTTGGCCAAATACCAGAAACACACTGAGTCATTGATTTGAAATAATTATGTAGAGATATATACATACTAGAGCAGGAAAATGACTTTTGTTTCCCTCCCCAAATAGAATTAGCACATTTCTTTAATCCTTAGTCCTTAGGTATGGAATATTATGTTCTCTTTGTTGTCATTTCAAAGAAATCCCTTTAATCTCTCATATGCAGATTAGGCTAAGGAAATGGTGAATTCACTGAGTAGAAATCAAAATCTTCTTGTTATGAAAATGAGAGCATTAGCAAGATCTAAATAGAAAAACTCGTAAACAAACTGTAAGCACACAAACTGCTTACATGTCATGTGATGAAATGTTATCAGGAAAGCTTAGGAAATTCAGAAAAGTAATGTAATAAGCATTTCTTATAGTTCATTGGAAAAAATTCAAGAACATGAGATTTGTTGTTTCAGTCTTCCTGATGGGACAGAAAGGCATGATCTGCTAAGTAATTTGTCATGGTTTTTTATAATTAAAAAAAAAAAAAAGTAAAAAAATTAGGAAGTACATATGATCTGAGAGTTGTAATATAGGATAATGGATTTAAATCGGTGTATCCTGCAAGGAATACTTTTTGTGCTGACACTTAGGCTGTATATGTAGTTTTCACACAATCATCAGGAAGGTATATCTGAGTATTCAGGGACAGCAGAATGTTATCAGTATCACTTTTTTCAGGCAATCTCTAACATGAAAAGTTATTGAGATATTACAAGATAATTTTACTGTATGTTTCCAAGAGCAAACACGAAAAATTCAGGAAGCCAGTATTTCCATTCTTAGTAACATTAAATTGAGTATTACATTCGCCATAAGAAAGAGTGGAATATTGGCCCCATTAACTCATGATACTGTGATTTTTGACATATTAGCTCAAATTCAACAATTGTGTACATTGGGAAAAATTTCAATTTTCTTCAAAGAATGTGTTACATTTCAGACTGAGTAATAGTATCAGAAGATCTGTAATTCAAAATTTACCAGAGAACAGCCTCTTTCTACACTAATATTATTCAAATAGCAATTCATTGAAATAATCAATTACAAAAATGCAATTAATAAACATCTGCATATGCAAGGTACTGACAAATGCAAACTAGTACTTGAGTACTTGATGCTGTCTTCCTGACAAAATAGATAGAACACACAAATTCCTTAAGCAATGCAATGTTTAAAACATGTATTTTACTTTTCTTCTGGATGAAGGATATTATCTGGAAAGGCATAAAAAGAACTCAAAGGTATAGTTCATGAAAATATGGCAACATATGATAAAAAAGCTGGAGCTAGAAGGGCTGAAACCCTTCATAAGATCTCAAAAGAAGTTAAGACAGAAGTATATTTCTACTTAGATCTTAATCTAAGGTTAAGTAAAACTAGGACACCAAATAGAAAGGAAACCAAAGAAGAAGATACAAAGTTAAGAGATAAGATTTAATTTACTTTAGGCTTTACAGAAAAGGAATCTTAGAATAAATTTTAAATATCTCTGTCTGAGAACCACAATAGAACTGAATAATTATGATGATATAGTCCAATCTTGGTAAAAAGAAAAAGAAATTAATTAAATCTCCAATGTACATAATTGTTCAATCCTACTTTCACATACTTTAAATGTTGCTAATGGTCACTGTTGCTTTTCTTTTTCATGGTATTTACAGAAATATACTGCCAAAAAAAAAAAAAAGAAACAAATAAAAACCACAAAAAGCTTTCAAGGTTTAATCCCAGCCAGCAGCTCAACCCCACAGAGCTGCTCACTCACTCTCCCATGGTGGAAGTGTGGCAGAGAAACAGCAGGGTAAAAATGACAAACGTTTGGGTTGAGATAAAGACTGTTTAACAGGGAAAGAAAAAGGCACATATGCAAGCAAAGCAAAACAAAGAATTCATTCACCACTTCCCATGGGCAGGCAGGTGTTCAGCCACCCTCAGGAAAGCAGGGCTGAATCATGTCTAACAGTTACTTGGGAAGTCAAACACCATCACTCTGAACACTCCCACTCTCTTCTTCTTCTCCTAGCTTTATATACTGAGTATGATGCCATATTTTGTGGGATATCCCTCTCATAACTTGGGGTCAGCTGTGCCGACTGTGTCCCCTCCCAGTTCCTTGGGCACCCCAAGCCTGCTCACTGGTGGGGTGGAGTGAAAAGCAAAAAAGTCCTTTACTCTGTTTTTGAGCTGTTCAGCAATTAAAAAAAAACCAAAAAACCAAAAAAAACCAAACAAAAACCCCCCCTGTACTATCAACACTGTTTTCAGCACAAATCCAGAACTTAGATGCATACTACCTACTGTGAAGGAAATTAACTCTACCCCAGCCAAACCCAGTGTCAACACAAACCAAGAAAAGAAATTATTACCAGGCTGGAGCACAGTCATAGAATAAGAAGATTGTCACAGAGTTCATTAAATGTCTTATTTATGACTTATGGCTGTTTTCTTAACTTGTCTGCAAGGTACACGAAGAAATACAAGTCAAAAAGCTGTTATAGTATGCATAAATATTTATTCTAATTCATTAATTTTTTTTATGTCTGATACCTACCATTATAACAGACTTGAAAAGATTTTCCGTTTGAAAAGTCTCATGCTCTTGGAATTTAGTAGTATTTTTTCTCCTTTCCCCTTCTGTCATAACAAAATAATTAATTTTGGAAAATGGCTGTTGATGATGAATGTTCATAAAATAACATGCACATGAAATAACATTATGAAATTGCAAGTTGAAAATAATTTTACTGCTGAAATATTCCTTATTTCTTAACTCTTGTGTCTAAGGGCAACAGTTTTCATGAAAAGCAAACAAACTGAAAAGTTTCAGGCTGTTCACGCTGGATTTCAATCTGCTTTATTTGGAAAAAAATGAAGAGTGCCTGCTTTGAGATTTACAGAAATATGATACACAAGGAAAACAGTTCACTCATTTTGTTCTAAAATGCCATGTAAGTATATTTAGCTACCTAAACTAAGAATTCTTCATAGAGTATTATTTTTCATAGACCCTCCTGAGCACAGAAGCATCCTTAAGATGCCAGCATCTTAAGTTCATTATGCTACTCATCCAAAATTATTACTTTCAAAATAGTGTTTCTAGAGATAAATCTCTGTCCCTGTATATTTTTGGCTCCCAGGAATAGCTACCCTCTGAGACAGCAATGATAAAAATTGGTTAATTTTTTATTTAATTAGATCTATAGATTAATTTTATATTTTATTGTTACTCACATTTTAAAAGCACTTTTTAATACCTTTTAAAATTTTTTTTCCTAGAATAAATATTCCAAAGACTGAACTAAAATTATGTTGATAAGGACTTTTAGGTATCCACTATCAGAATCAAAAACCACAAGCAGTTACTGGAGATTGAAGTAGTTTGTCACCTGAGCTTCAAATAAAGGAGTGTAGTAATGCCAAGACGTCGGTCAAGAAATGTGATCACGAGATAAAAAAAACAGTAAGCCTGTACTGAGAAAGGGATTTGGGCCAAATTATGGAATTAGACACAGAGATGTAGCTTCAAACAAATTGCTAACTATCTCTCAAGAGTATCCAAAAGGCTTAAACACAAGATAGCTCATGGGCTATCTTTTATCTGCTCCTCAACTTGAACAGGATGGCAAATCATTAGCATTCAAAGTGACTGATTTTTGGCCCCATTGACTAAAGTCAGCTGAATTTAAACATTACTGATGATAAATCATAGAATATCCTGAGTTAGAAAGGACCCCCAAGGATCACTGAAGTCCAACCGCTGGCCCTGCACAGGACAAACCCAAAAATCACACCATGTACCTGAGAGTGTTTTCCAAATTTTTAACTCTGCCAGGCTCGTTGCTGTGACCACTTCCTTGGGGAACCTGTTCCAGTGACCAACAACCCTCTTGTTGAGCAACCTTTATCTAATATCCAACCCTCCCTGACACACCTTCAGGCCATTCCCTCAGTCCTGTCACTGGTCACCACAGAGAAGAGGTCAAGGCCTGCCCCTCTTCTTCCCCTCATGAGGAAGTTATATACTGCAGTGAGGCCTCCCCTCAGTCTTCTCTTCTTCACACTGAATAGAAGAAGCCACCCCTCATATGGCTTCACCTCAGGGCTCTTCATCATCTTTATAGCCCTCCTTTTAATGGTCTCTAATAGCTTAATGTCCTTCTTACGTTATGATGGTCAAAACTGTACACGGGACTTGAGGAACAGCCATAGCTCAAGAGACTCAGAGTTGAGTGGGACAATCACTTCCCTCAGCTGTTTGGTGATGCAGTGAAGGACAGGGTTGGCTACCTGGGGCTACCTGTTGCATTTCTGGCTGCCAGTCACTGCTGACTCATATTCAACTTGCTATCAACCAGGACCTGCAGGTCCCTTTCCTCAGTGCTTCTCTCCAGCCTGTCATTCTCCAGTGTGAACGTACATCCAGGGTTGCTCCCTCACAGAATCCAGCACTTGCCCTTGTTAAGCTTCCTACAGTTGGTAAAGGTAAAGATAACTTACTCACAAAATCTTTTAAATAACTTTTGGAAGTAATATTGTTAAAATCCTTATTTTTATCAGGCAAAAATATGTGGCATATTTATGTGACTCACTGTATACCTTCAGATTTGTCATTTATTTAGAAAAAATAGTATGTTTCTAACCATGAGGTTCAATAGGTAATTCATTCCCCATAAAGCATATTACATGGAATATAACAATATGACAGTATCAACTTTTTCCTGTAGCCTTACAAAATAGTACATTCAAAAAAAGGTGTATTGTTATTATATCCTGTTGATTCCTAAAAGGAACCAGACCAATTAATGACATTTCATTTTCAGTGTTAAGCAATTGCAATAATTCTGCTTCAGACCTGGTAAGCAATATGGTTTTCACCAATGGTGCTGAAAAAATCTAGTAAAGAATAGTAAAGGGCACTTTCCTAAAGAAGTAGAGGCAAAGTTCCCCAAGGAGAAAGAAAAAGAGATATTGAGAGAAAAAGGAGTAGAAATGGTAAGCTAACAATGAGTACATTCACTTATTAATGATGCTGAGTGTAACCATAGGGTACTGAAGGAATAATAATGACTAAATATTTAGTTGCTACAGTTACTATCCTTGATCTTTCCATGAACCTCCCAAAGTGACAGCGGTGAGCATGGCTGTGGATCAAGGCCAAGTTTGCACTTTTGCCCATGGACCATAATTAAAATAGATTTATGAATGAGGAAATGCCTGCAGAAAGAGATCAGTCTTGCAACATTTCCCAAAGGTCATTAGATTTTTTTTAAGACTAAACTGCAGTTTAAATCTACCCACTTATTGTAGATTCTTCCCTTTACAGCATATTTTTTACTGCAAAAAAGGCAGCTGAGTATGCATTCCAGTGAGATTCAAGGACACTATTACTCATACTCATAGTTTGGCTTATAATAGCCTTGATTATATGGGTATCATTGTTTTCAATAAAAGGGCCTAATCGCTGTGCTAGCATAATGCAAACTGTTTTATGAACCCATGGAAACAAAAACTGTATATGGAGAGGATTATTATGTGTTTTAGATTTACCCCAAGGGTTTCTTTCTTTACTTTTTTAAAGATATTTTTCTTGTAATTTCTACCTTCCATTGCTTACATAATTTCAGCTGGATTTCATTGCCTCTTTCTGAATTACCATGAAAGACCATCCTATAGTGTTAATGAGAGGGTATATTTTTTTCACCCCAAATGCTCTTTTATCTCATATGACAAACTGAATTAGAGAATGAAGTCAAAGAAAAATTTTTTGACATCTTTCATCAATACTCCATGTTAATGGTCAAAAGAGAAAAAAGGACAGACAGGTAGAAGCAGCAAATTACAGCTCAAGGGTAACACTGAGTACACAGCTGAGGCTTGTTCACTTTTTATAGTGACATCATTTTCTAGCACTTCTTTCCAACTCTGTGTCTATTTGATTGGAAACAGACAATGCATTCTCACTCTTACTAATTCCTGATCTCTTCATTCAAAGAAATGTTACATCCTTGTTAAAAAAACTTCTCTGTTTGTACTTGTGCATGTTTTGTTTTTCAGCAAATGTATATCACCTCACTGATTGCACAATTTCTTTGTTTTATGATTTGTTCTGTTACAAAGGAAATGCCAGGAGAATACGTATGTAAAATTTGAGCGCTTCATAAGTGAATACTCTACAGGACCATATCTTGATTTTTCATGAATCTGCAAAGTTCCATGGGCATTTATGATCAAATAAATACATTCTAGAAACTGGCTATTATGTACATTGATCATTCCCAGAGGAAATAATGATGAAGACAAGGTCATTTTAGATATCACAGCCTTAGTTTTCACTACAATATGTTTATTATAAAGGCACGTGGAAGGAGGTTTTTCTTTCCTCTGTGCATTCCCCTGTTTCTGATGTTAATTTAAATTATATAGCAGTCTCTCCAGCGCAACAGTCCCCCATGGAGATTGGTTGTGAACAAGAAGTTCTCTTCAAATTTTTTCACTGGTGGCTTCTACAACTGAAAACATTTTTATTGGGAGAATTGTCAACTAGTTAGATTTCTGATTATTTTTCCCTGACGGATCAGTGGAAGAAACAATAGCCTGAAGGAGAGTAAGATCTAACAATTACTGGATTACATTAGTTATTGTGAATAGACAGCTGTCTGGCAGATGCAATTTAATACAAAAACGTGTTCTAAGCTAGATAAGATACCTGGAGTTCATTTTAACAGTGTTGAACAGTCATAAAAGCCAAACCAAGTCATGGTGAGCACACACAGGTGATAAGCATTAGTAGTATTGTTACTGGATAAAATATTCTACCATCATCAATGCCATTACTTTCCCATACAAACATAGTTTCAAGGCCACAGTTTAACACAATATCTCAGAGTGAACTTCAAAAGTTAATTTGACTTGACCATTTCCTTTAGATTTTACTGTTTAAAGTACATTATTTCAAAGTGAAAGAAAAAGAAAAGGGAAGTTGGAATTTTAGGAATTTTGCAGGCCTGATACCTTGTTTCAAAGTCCGAGAAGACAGAGTTCAAATAACAATAGCTCAGTGAGATAACAGAATGACACCATGACTCAAGGATTTCAGTTCTTTAGAACACTCTCCTTAAATGAAAGACTTCTCTTGGCCCATAAGAGATGAATTCAAGTTGCAGTGGTTGGTGCTACATCAGGATGCAGCATTTTCGTGTTTTGCATACTTCTTCAAGTATATCTCTACTTGTTCATAAAGTTGAATGCATGAACATATATATGCTTATTACTTAGTTTCCGGTTTCCTTTTAACAGCAGAAGTGCTGTCTGTCTAACACAGGGACACATACAGAAACCAAAAAAGGGGATATTCTTATTCATAAGTTTCCTTAAAATGCTGCTTATTCAAAAAAAATTATGATTGCATATAAATAGAATTTTAAGTTCAGTGTACTGTTTATATTTGCAGAGACATTCAGGTTCTTAGGCAAACTTTTTTGTGTTCAAATTTTCTTATGTGATTTTCTTGGCATTTCTGTTTCAGAATAGCTACAATACCCTTTCTGTAGTAATTTTAGTTTATCTCTTCCAACAAGTGTGAAAAAAATTAATAAAATAGTGTATTGGTTTGGCACGGCCTGGTTTTGTGTAGCAGAGGGGCCACAAAGATGGCTCCTGTGAGAAGCTGCTGGAAACTTCCCACCATGTCCAGCAGAGCCAATGGGTGATGGCTCTGGAGATGGACATGCTGCTGGCCAGAACTGGGCCAATGACAGAGGCTGGTAACGCCTCTGTGATAACACATTTAAGAAGAAAATCAAAACAAAGTCACAAGATTTTGCTGCTAGTCAGAGAAGAGGAGGGGCTGAGAAGATGTGAGGGAAAACAACACAGCAACACCAAGGTCAGTGGAGAAGGAGAGGCAGGAGGTGCTCCAGGCGCTGGAGCCGAGGTTCCTCTGGAGGCCGTGGTGAAGACCATGGTGAAG
>VZRQ01004857.1:1227357-1237819 GCA_013397975.1 Machaerirhynchus nigripectus | reverse complement strand
CTCCCGTGGGAGGGACCCCACGGCCTCACAGGGAAGGGCTCTTCTCCCGGAGCAGCGGAAGAAAATCGTGGTGATAGACTGACCAAAACCCCCCCGCCCTACCTCCCTGTGTGGTCGGTGGGAAGGAGGGAGGCCCTGAGGTGGGGGGGGAAGATGTTTTAAGGGTGTGTTGTTTTACTTCTCATTTCCCTTTTGATTCTGTTAGTAATCAATTTCACTTAGCAACCAAGGTTGATTCTGTTTTGCTCTTGAAATATTTCTCCTGCTCTCCTTATCTCACCCATGAAGCCTCCATTAACCCTTTTTCCTCTTTTCCCTCCTTTTGCCCAGCTGTGGTAGGGGAGGGTGAGCAAGCAACTCTGTGGGTGCTTGGCATTGGGCTAGTGTCAAACCACGGCAAGTAAAAATAAATTTGGGCTTCCCTCCTGGTTCTGTGCAATGTTGTAAATGCATATTCAGATTAGTTCTAATCTCATCAAAGCTACATCTCTCTTAGAAAGAAAATGGATTTTCCTTATTTGGCTAAAGTCTGCATGGACTTTAACTGTTCCTGTTTCTTTCACCTTTTTCCCACCCTGACCACTGCAGGAGGGATGGGGAGTGGACTATGCAGTCAGTTCAAACCACCTCATTGCTGCCACTCTTCCTACCTCACACATTTCCTCTGCTCCAGCATGGGTCTTTTCCATGAACTATAATTCTTCAGGAACAGACTTCTTCTGAAAAGAGTTTGTGTTAATCCCCCAAAGGTCACAAGTCCTGTCAGAATATCTTCCCCTACATAGCCTCCTCTACACAGGCTGCATTTGGTGTAAAGAGGCAACTCTAATTTGGGTTCTCTGTGAGCTGTAATTTCTTTCAGGCATTGCCTCCTGCTGCAGCACAGGGTTGTCTGCTGGATGCAGGGTGGACAACCTACTTCACCACTACATTCTCTACAAACTGCAGCAAAATCTCTGATGCTTGTAGCTTCTTCTCTCCTTTTCCCCATCCTTCCTTACTGACCTGGGTGTATTACAAAGCTCTTTCTCCCACATTTTTTTGCTCACAGAAACACAGAATGGCTCAGGTTGGAAAGGACAACAGTGGGTCATTAGCTCCAATCTCCCTATCCAATCAGGGTCATCCTACAGCACATTGCACAGCATTGTGTCCAAATGATTCTTGAATATCTCTGGTGAGGGGTAGTCCACAACCTCTCTGGGAAATCTGTTGCAGTGCTCAGTCACCCACACAGTAAAAATGTTCTTCCTCAAATTCAGGTGGAACATCCTGTGCATCAGTTTCTGCCCATTGTCTATTTTCTTATTGCTTGGCACCACCGAGAATAGCCTGGATCCAGCCTCTTGACACCCTCCCTTCAGACACATAAACACTGATGAGGTTCTCTCTCATTTGTATCTTCTTGAAGCTGAACAGGCCCAGTTCTCTGAGCCTTTCCTCATAAGAGAGATGTTCCAGTCCCTTTATCATCTTTGACACCCTCCATTGCACTCACTCCAGGAGCTCCATGTCTCTCTTGCACTGAGTAACCCAGAACTGGACACAGGACTCCAGATGTGGCCTCAGCAGGGGGAGGATCACCTGCCTCGACCTGCTGGCAATGGTGTTCCCAATGCAGCCCAAGATTCACTGACCTTCTTGGCCACCAGGGCACACTGCTGTCTCAAGGACAGCTTGCCATCTACCAGGACCCCCATGCCTTTCTTCGCAGAGTTGTTTTCCAGCAGGTCAGCTGCCAGCCTGTACTAGTGCATAGGGTTAGTGCACTTCCCCAGGTGCAGGACCCTGCATTTGCCTTTGTTGAGATTCAGAAGGTTCTTCTCTGCCCATCTCTCCAGCCTGTCGAGGTTCTTCTGCAGGGCTGCACAGCACTCTGGGGTATCAGCCACTCCTCCCAGACTGGTGTCACCAGTGAACTTGCTGAGGAGAGATCTGCACCTTCATCCAAGTCACCGATGAATAAATTAAACAATACTGGACCAAATATTGAGCACTGGGGGGACACTGATATTTAAAAGCTTCCAGCTAGACCCTGTGCCGCTTTTGATGACCCTCTGGGATCTGCCATTTAGTCAGTTCTCCATCCACCTCTCTCGCCACTCATCCAGTCCACACTTCCTGAGTTTGCCTAAGAGGCAAACTTCTGATAGACTCCCATCTCTCACAGGTGCATTCTAAACCTATTGTGTTGGTCAGTACGGGTCTATTTTGGATCTGGCTGGATCCACCTATGTCCAGCATAACTCTTAGTCTATTCTCATAGGGGCCAGCCCACTAACAATACCTTGCCAGGTAAACCAAATATAGTAATACAGAAAGCTAGCAGTGTGGGTCTTACAATCCTATCTTTATATAAATTTATCTGCTAAAGCCAGATTTTATTCAACTTATGTCTAGCATAGTTTTTTCAAGAGCTATAACTGGAATAAAAATAAAATGCATCTCTTTATTATCAGAAAGGTGTTACAAATTCATATTTCATAATAAATAGCTAAACCAAAGATTTTAAATATTTTACATGCTTGTAAGGAATTTCATTTTTTTTTATCTTGGTTCTTGTCAATAAAATATATGGACTATATTATTACAAAGAGAGTAGGCAAGGATTTGCAAATCATTGGTGTTATACGACAAAAATGGTCATTTATGAAGAGAGCAGATGCTCCAAATCAGCTGGAATACATCTGCAGATCTTGCCCTGACACATAATTACATAAATTTCTGTCTAATTATCAAGACACTGATACTGATAATGCAATGAATGAGAAGCTGAAGGTGATTCTAAGCTTCCTTCCATAAAAGATGATTCTAAGGCTAAAGAGTGTTTGAGACCACTGAATGTCTGATGCTGATGCCTGAAATATGATGCTGTCATTCAGGCATCTGCTCAAAGCCGTTCAGGCAAGAAGTGAGATGACCAAATAAAAGCACCCAGGAGGTGCAAATCACCCGTGTATTTCTATTGTAGAGTATGAAAATTTGTCTTGCCACATGAGAACTCTTATTAAGGCAAAGCGTACTGTGTCTCTCCTGTTATCAAGCATACTGTGGCTCTGACTGCTATCAAGGAATATGATTTATAGCTTTGCAGAGAATTTATGAAACTGCCTGAACTCTCTGAACCAGTCCATTCTTATCTGAATACATTGAAGACTTGGTCTTGGGAAGGTAGCTGCCATATGAGCTCAGGAAATTCACTAAGATGAGGATTAGGATTGACAAATGACTGTATAGGAGCATACAGAATTTAACAGGGTATGGAGGAGACAAGGAGAAAAACAAAACTATAGCTGCTCCTTCTTTGGGCATATACCATAAGCACAGGGGACTACAGCTCATTTCAGCAGCAGTGGTTGCATTTAATATTCTCTTTCTGGCATAGAATAGAAACAGGTGTCTGCACTGACCTCTCTGTGTTTTTGGTCATAAGGTATTTGCTTTCTTTTGAAATACAGTGGAGATATTAAGAATTTACTTTTGTATCTGAGGTGGTGCAGTGGTGTAATCCATGTGGATAAAGTATCCTCTCTGAATCAGCCTTAGTTCATTTCCAATGTTGCCAAGATTTTTGGAGAAATATTTAAGAATCTTATGCTAACTAATTGTGTCAAGTCTAGTACTTCTGTCCCTTGTTGCCCTCCTCACAATAAAGGTGTATCAGTAGATGCCCAAGGAGAAAGAAAGAAATATAATTAAGAAAAATATAAGCAGTAATATAAAGTGGGTTTCTTTACTAAGATGCAAGACATATAAAAAAAATTAACTTATGAGTGGAAGAAACAGGCAGAAAAAGTGAGTGCATTTATACAGATGACAAGGTATGCCCACCATTTGTTTAAAAGATTTGTAACCTTTATAGATCTAAATCCTCCTGGCTACCCAAGCCACAGCTGTTGCTTAGACAGTTTTTCCATGTTGTTTCTCTTTTTTTCTCCCTTCAAGTTTGATTATTGCTATGTACTTTCCATGAGATACTACTTTTGGGAAATCTTATGCTTATCTTATGTATAATTCTTCAGCTCTCTTCTAGACACTGTATCTCTCCAACCAGTTTTCCCTTTTGTTCCACCAGCTGTCCCATGTAACAAATACATCCTAAAGGAGGTTTAAGATGTTAGTTTTTATTGGAACAAAAAATGTCAAGGATGACAACTAAGCATCTAGCTCATTTCATTGCAGGTACTAGCATCTGGAAGGCAGGAAAAAAAAAAGGAACATTTCCGCAGTAAACTATGTTCATGTGATACAGAAACAATGTCATACAGGAGTAAAGATCAAAATTTACATGGAACATCTGTTCAGTGCATTCATATTAATTTAATACATCTAGTCCAAAATATTGTACTAATCGGAATTTTCACTTGTTGAGAAATGCTCACAGAAAATTATGGGCTTGATTTGAAGGGCTAATAAGTTTAAGACAGAACAAAACCTTGCTCCTGTGACCTCTATGTATATTGACAACCAAGCTGTTTTTCTGGCAATACAAAATTGAGTACTCACAATACATTTTTCAGAAATGACATGATTATGGCAGAAGTTTTGATAGGAATACTCAGGGTGATTCCAATTGAGAAGTCATAAGCTACTTGCAGAACCTTTGGGAACTGAAAGGAAAAAATCCAAACTGTTTATTCTCTGCTTTTCTACTTTGTACACAAGTACTCTCACACCCAAGTTCTCTCATCAGTTTTTACATAAGATCTAACAATGCCTTCCAGGTTACTGGTAACATTCCACCTGTTGTGTACCAAAGGCTGAAACTCTGGCTTTTTGATCTCCCTCCTGGACACCCACATGCAACATGTGCACTGGTGGAGTTCTGCAAGTCTGTCTTACAGAAGGTCCAATACAGAAAATCACAGAACCTGGTCCACATAAAAACTTTATTTGATCATTCCCCTCCCCACCCTCCACAAGCTGCCAGACATGGCATACTTTTTCTAAAAGCTTATAGCAGACCAAGATGAACAAGCTTCTCACTGTGAGATGACATTCAAATTGCTGGGGTTCACAGGAACCCGATGACTGTTATCTGGATCATGATGTTTATGAAGAGTGCCTGTCACAGGAAGGCAGGAGAGTGACTTCTATGCAGAATGTTGCAGTTCACATCCACCTTCGCTTTTATTAGCTTGGAAGGAAATTAAAGGCATGAAGCTGGAGATTTCCAGTCTTTCTTAACAGAGACAGCATGTGTTTAATGCTGTACTAAAAAAAAAAAAAAAAACAGAACTGACAATGGGTCCATTTTATTGAATATCTGGAAAAAAATGCAGGATCTGAAAGTTTATCTGAGAAGCAGTGGAGAACAAATCGCCCTGGTTTTGCTTTTATTGATGTCAAATCACTTTTTAGCAGATTAGAGGAACTAATTCAGAACACAGCCTGTTTTTATGTTCTTAATCTCTCTTTGGATACTTTGCTTAATGCTGTAGCCTTCATGTGCATATAGTCTTACTAGACTCCAACAGATGGCCTGTATCACAGTTCTTCTTGAAAGAACTGTGACTAATGTGAGCTGGCCTCATTAATCAAATGTAGTCTGTATGGAAATATTCTCTAGCTGTGAATTGAGTAAATTCAAAAGGACTGAGTTATAAAGGACACACTTTGTATACACAAATGCACAAATGTCCTTTACTCTCTGTGTGTGTGTGTATGCCTGTGAGGCAGAGAGTAGTGGAAGAATGTATGTTCTGGGATTGTTCATAAGGTATGCTCTGTAGTCACAATTTCTTCATAAAGACCTATAAAGTTCATTAACTTATATCAATGAATGATTTTTGGCTTAGGGCTTTTAAAAACAAAGGAGTTTGGTTTGATTGGGTTTCTCTTTTTAGAAATATTTCTGCTCTTAATATGATAGTCTTTGGCAAGATTCTTAACTTTCAAAGTATAAAGATTATAGATGAGGAAATGGCATTCTACATTCCCTCCTAGAAGCAGTGATTACTATACTGCCTTGTATAGTAATATAGTAGCTTGTCTGCTTGGGACGGCGTCCCGCTGTCCTTGCACAACCTGGCCATGACAGCTCTGTTCACACTAGTGTTGGTCCGCTTCTGAAAGCAGTGTCAGAAGACCGTGAGCTAGATGGACAGCCAGAAGGAGATGGGAATATATTAAAATCCCACTATGTTTTCTTGACAATGTCACTTCTAGCAGACTTGCTAATGCCAAACAGCTGTATCAAAACCAATGTGAGACCAGCAGAGAGACACCCACCTGTACATAGACTGAACTGGCAGCCTGGAAATGAGATTTCTTCTGTTTCAGATCCTGTACTGGGCTGTTATAAGAGATCAAAATGGTGAATTTGAACATACTTTCACTTTGGAGGATACTTCATTTTGCATTCCCCTATAAAAGTAATCTTCATGGAACTTTACTGCATTTAACATAACAATGTAGCACAGTGTAAACATAGTCCATGAATTTGACACTGCTGCCATTACATTAACAGTAGCTTGCTCCACAAATAAGCCCTCTGAAATACAGTGAGCCCTTTCCTCAGCTCTGGTGTTATTGTTAGTAATATACAGCAAGGCCAAAACACAGCACTTGTTTTAAATTCTGCTTCATTGTCTTTTCAGTTGTCAGTCACGAAGACACAATATCCCCACTGAGAACTGTTTGAAAAATGAACTCTATTCTACTTAGCAAATTTAGCTTATACTGCATTGCTGTGAAAACCATTAATGAGAAGATTTAATGGATTATAGAAAGATTGCTTAGAGATCCTAAAATTGTTGACAGTCAAGTTAGACTGAACTGATACTGAGAGCTGAAGTGGCAAAGATAGTAAGACATGAAGGCTATAGATAAGTTATGATTCATTGAGGATGCTGGGGGGGTGGGTGGAGTACGAAGTAACAAATCTGAACCTGTTGCTCAAACACTGGAAAATGTGTTTGAATACTGTCCAGTGATTCGGATTAATGCAGAGATGCTGTATAGGTCAATTAAGTTAAATTAATATTGAAGTCCAGACTACTGGTGTTTGCACCTCAGTAATACTTCTACCACTGAAAATATTAAAAAAAATTACCATGAATATAAAAAACCCCAACAAACCCAAAAAATCACTTGTATGATAGTAAAAGTTAATGAAGTGATAAATAACAATATGTACAAATCCACTAAACTGACCACTCTGAATTGTTTGGCGGAAGATGTTAATCTGAACTATATTAATTTTTTATACAGCCAAATTCATGTTCACATAGCTTAAAAAAAATAAATAAAAAACCAAATTAACAACCACCAAAATCAAAACAAAGAAACCTAACCAAACAAAAAGCCACTTATGTCACACTTCATTAGATGGAAAATAGTATCCTACAATCATCCACAATGTGAAGGAACATAGTATCACTGAGACAGTAGAAAGTGACCAGTTTAGATAGTGCTGTGCTTTAAACGGATATTGTTCGACTATTTAAGCATGGTAACTGAGTCGTGTTAGAGAGGTTTCTGAGGAATTTTTTATGTGTTCATTAACGAGGGCCTTTTGCCAGTGACTCCGAAGTGTGCTACTCACACTGCAGCGCACTTGCAGCCTCCTGGAGCTGGAGGCATCACGCTTTCAGACTGGTGTCCTACAGGGGGACTTCAACCACCCTGACATCTGCTGGAAAAGTAGCACAGTGAGCTGTAGGCAGTCCAGGAGACTCTTGGAATGCATGGAGAATAAATTCTTGAGCCAGATAATAGACAACCCTACCAGAGTGGATACAGTGCTGGATGTGGTGGTCACCAATGTAAGTGATGTAAGTGGGGACAACAAGATGAGGCAGCTTGTTTGTTTTGTTTGGTTCATGGAGACAAATACATTTTTTCACTCAGTCATGAGGCTGGCAAAGACTGAAATCTCAGAGGTTTAGATTCTCTGTGAGAGATTCTTTTCCCAGCACATCTACATCTAATTTTCTTTGTATACCATCGTTTGAGATGCTTGAGGTAGTGCTTATTGGCAGTGACCTGCCAGACATCCCAGGTCTTAAGGATGAATGAATAAATAACTTTGCTGAATGCTGCTGAATATGTGATAATGCAATTAGTATTCTTGCCAACTGAATTGAAAATGAGATGTTGTGTCTTCAGGGACCATCGTACCCTTTTGTAAATGCTTTTTTCTTTTTTCTATTTTCTTTTAAATACATCAGATATATGCGAGCTAAGCAAAAATGTCCATTATAAATTAAAATAGCTTTGCACTGTAGATTAGGTGGCCACTTCTGATTTGGCAGTTAAAGTTCAATTTACATTACTGCTTAAGAAACAGCACACAAAAATATGGTTTATTTCTTACCTTTTTATACAAATAAAATTATTACTGATAATTAAATACTCAATTTTACATTCAGAGCAATTTATATAGGATGGAGTGGAACACACCGCAGGTTACACTACATACTAACATTATCCCAAGGCAGATCAGATCAGCTAATTTCCAATATTTGCTGATGACAGTAGGGTGCTTGGTAGAGTGGCAAAAAATGAGATGATCCTAATCATCTTAATATTTAATTCTTAGACTGTGAATGCTAATCAGCCCGTACAGATTGATTGCATATAGGTGCACAGGAAATAGTGCAAAGAATTGTTGCCCACTATTTTTTAGTAAATATTAGGGGAAGATTTTCCTCAAAAACATACAAGAATGCCGATATTCTCCTTGGAAAACCTGACAAGGGATGTGTATGACTTACAGGCTGTATATCACTTCCACTGCAACTGTTATAGTCAATCACTTCAAACCTGGAAAGAAGTGAATAAATCAGATATCTCTGCTCATTAAGGGGGGTGAGCATGAAGCTGATACATAAACTGAAACTATTTGTAACAATGATGATTCCCTTCGGCTGAAAAAAATAACACAGGTGGTTGCTTCACCCTTCTTGACAACACTGTGAAGTATTTTGTTGTTCAGAAAGAAGCTGGCAAAAAAAGAATAAAAGAAAAGAAAATAAACACAAAAAAACTAACATTACAGGAATACTCCTTGCTAGAGGTGCAGAATGCCAGAAAGGCATCCAGCTAGAGTAGACCCTCAGTGAAATTACCCCACAAGATATGTGGCCCTTGGGAAGCTGGTGATTTCATTTAACCTTGCTGCATACTATGGAGAATTAATGCAGTGGGTTAGTGACTAGCCCAGACAGCAGTACCTGTACTGACTGGAATAGCTCACTGTATTTTAATATGGACAGCTAGAATTAGGAGAGAAATAAGGAGTAATATTATTTACATTGTAAAACCTTCACACTACTGGGAAAGGGTGCTGTGTGATTCCATGTCGACTGATATAAGCCGCATCCTGCTGGTAAGGGCAGATAAGGTTTTCAGAGCAATTCTGTAGCTATTCTGCGCATGGGTAATGAAATAGGTCTGAGGAATGAGGAAACAATTTCAGAGTTCATTGTATGAACCAGAGAATCTTGCTTCAGAGGAAGAGAACTAGGACTGGATTTTCAAGAGCTAGCCAAAAACATTTTTGTCTTACCTATTGCTTTTGCTGTTTTTCCCTAGGTGACGTAAACATGAACTTTTTGTCCCAACTCCAAACCTCAGGACTCTGTTAGTCCGTGCCTGGCAGTGTTCTCTTGGACTGAGTGATAGGCAAACTGGCTTTGTCCCAGAAATGTACTGTTTCACTATGACATAAATGTGAATATGCACTTCCACATGAGATGAAAATGTAACTGTGTATCTTATACTAAAGTTTAGCTTTTTCCAACCCCACCAGCAATTTGTTGGCCATGTTTTCCAGCCTGAACATATAGTACTTGTAGTTAGGAAATACTTCTGCCTTTCATTTATTTTGAGAGATATCACTTTTGAATTTGTCAAATAATGAGTGCTAAAAATTGTAACATTTCTTGTTTTCTGCAGTCAGGAGTAGGAAGAGATACTCCCCACCTATTATCTTTCTAAAAAAAAAATTACTAAAAATATATATAAAGTTTTATTTTCTCTTTATTTTGAGAAATTCCTCTGTCTCTTTGAAAATAAGGTGACACCAAACCCAGGTATAGAGAGTGTAAAACCTGATGTGGAGAATTGGAGAATGACAAGGAGTTCTGCAGATCTCTATAGACTACATCTCACACACTATGATATGATATATGAAATAATCTTTCAGGTTATCATTCTTGTCTCAAATGATTTTTCTCTTGGTATCACAAAGAGAAATTTTGGTACTGAGCAACAGAATAGCTAACATGTTCATGGCATTTATCCGTTGTATGTATCATGATACTTGTGAAGATACTAGATGTTAATCTGAAAAAAATTTTAAGGGGAATAATGAGTCCAAACAGTTTCAAAACATTCTCAGTTTCTCAAATATTTTTTTTAATGATTTTTATTTTTTTAACCTTAAACATAATTTTCTCCCTGGGTGATTTCTCTCTCCTCTCCTCTCCACTCCTCTCCTCTCCTCTCCTCTCCTCTC
>VZRQ01004857.1:1198093-1227187 GCA_013397975.1 Machaerirhynchus nigripectus | reverse complement strand
TCTCCTCTCCTCTTTTTTATCCTTTTCATTTGCTATAGTGAAATAGATATGACCAGCTTTTTGAGAGATATGTTCTGATGATTAAATTTTGATTCTGAATAGCTCACAGATTTCCTGACAGCCATAAGTATTCAAGCTCCATGGGTATTTGTGCTCTAGAGTATCTATAAATATGCTGCAGATTTTTGATTGTTTTATGATGGAAGTTTTTTTTTATTTTATTTTTGCCTTCACAGTTGGCTGTGGGGTTTTTTTTCTGCTTTATAGACCCTTGTCTTTTTATTAGTTCTATGTTCCCTGTTGATTTTATGTTTTATATTCCTGCTGTCACTACCAGCATCTCACTGTAAACAAGAATGTTGTATCTCAGTGGGTTATTTTCTGTTAATAACCTGTGATACAGTATATAAATAAACCAGAGAGGAGTTCACAGGTGCAATTTATTAGAGTTATTGCAATGAGACTTCAGTAATGGGCTCCAGTTCTTTAAAAACTTTAGTGTGTTTTGAGTTGAAGACAGCTATATATTGCAGTTCATGA
Organism: Machaerirhynchus nigripectus; assembly: GCA_013397975.1. Taxonomy (NCBI): domain Eukaryota; kingdom Metazoa; phylum Chordata; class Aves; order Passeriformes; family Dicruridae; genus Machaerirhynchus; species Machaerirhynchus nigripectus. The sequence goes on along the minus strand of VZRQ01004857.1, from coordinate 1,226,647 downwards.
GAGAAAAATAAATATCAGTGTAATGAAATATATCCAAGTCCAACTCAATAATAATTGCAATTTCTCAGTGTCAATACTGGGAGACCTATGTGTACCTCACAATAATTCAAACAGAAGTACACCAGTAAGGTAACACATTATTCAGGTGAGACTGGAAGAATGAAACCAAACAAAATGGCCAACCACACAAAATATTCTGTCCTCCCTATACTTACATCACTGTTAACTACATGATGGCATATTTTAATCTTAGTACTCCCCTGTTAAACTTCACAATATAGAATCATATTTCAGACATATGTTGTACCTATGGAGAAGGGCTGTGTAGAACAAGCAAAGCATAATTCAGGAATCGTTTGAATCCTATTCAAAGTTGCAGTGAAGATCCCAAATTACTCAAATTATTTTTTAGCACACTTTTTAGAAAATCTGACTAAGGTGAAAGTCGAAATTCTATCAGTAATAATGTATCTTGTCCACAAAGAACAGAGTTGTCAGCTCTGAAATGCCTGTGAAGGCCACTGTCCTTTTCATCATTCACTGCTGCTAATAAGAAATTAAATCAGATAATCTAGTGCTTGGTGTGAGTCAGATTAAAGGAAAAAGGTAAAGTGCTCAGAGCAGCTAAAAAGCAGTGTTCACCCTATCTTTCCTCATCCTTATAAGCTGATATGGTGGCTCAAATAAAAGCTATTCAGTATGTTTTGGAATCACTTGCCATTTTCAAAAGTCTGTCATAAAATCATATTTTTGAACTCTTTCAACTCAAAACTATAAGTTTTATATGTTCAACATTTTACTTCATGTTCTTTCTTAAGATTAATTTATAATCATTATCTTCTCTAGACACTGACATTACTCCAAAGAGAGTGCAGCTGGTACCTTTGGACCAGACACACAGCTAAAGGAGAAGCTTCCCATTTAAGGAGCAAAGATAGAACTGACATAGAAAATCAAGGTTATTGAAGATGTTTGAATTGGAGCTACTTAAAACCCATGGAAGGTGGAGATACCAGAAACCTTATTTTGGTGAAACATCAGGTTTCCCTGTCTTATCTATTCTACAATTTACAGAACCTGTAATCATATATCCTTGGTGTCTCATGGAAGAGGGACAGCTGAAAGATATATCTAGAAAGATATATATATTTTTTGTCAGTTATTGTTATTTTGCAGAGTTATTCTGCATGAAGGACCTCTTACCCCGGTTATCTTTGAGTGTAAAGCTCCTTTGATGATGTTAATTTCATTCTCAGCAATGAAATTCTCTCAATTACTACTGACAAATATCTGTTAGAAGATGCTCGGCCAAGAACCATGTCAGTTCCAGGGTTTGAACATTCAGTAAAAGCCTTTGTATATAGCTGTCATATGCAAAAAAAATATTTCTTGCATTCCTGTGTAGGAATGAGTCCTGTGGGATTTACGGACATTAAAGTTCAAGGTTTTTTGAGCAGGCAGTAGGAACTGAGGGAAGATAACACCATGAAGGCAGTGCTTAGGCCCTATATCAACTCCTGCCTTGTAAGTTGCTGGGAACACTACTGCTGATATTAAATGGAACAAGAGCCGGCTTGTTTCTCCTTTGCAGGTGCAATCAGGATTCAAAGACAGTCGTGACATCTCCAGCAGAGAGAGCCCTCATTGGCCTCAGAGACAACAGATCCTAGTCTTGTATAGTGAAAGTTTCTGACTGTCTTACAAAAAAATGAAAACCTCTTTTAACTTAAGCAACTAATGCGTTTTCTGTATTACTACCATGATAGTCTGGGCAAAAAATACAGAATCCTAGTGGGTTTTTTATCATTAGTTTAATTGTAGCTGTTTCAAGATCACCTTTAAATCCTTGGAAATATTTATGTATCATCCTTTCATAATACTCTGTGGGACTTGTAGGAGAAAATCAAACAAAGTATAAGAACATAGGCAAAGGTAATTTAAAATCCCTCAAAAAGGTATGAATATATTTTCATTTTCCAGCTTTTCTTCTGTTAATATTTATATTACTCTTCTGTTTAAAGATATAATAATCTCTTTTCCCATTATTTACACTGTGGATTTTTTTTTCTTTTGTATGATATTATAGCAAATGCCCTACATATGAACTGAAACTTATACTGGGATATGTCTTAGAAATACCTTTAATCCTGGTCATTTTTAAATACAAGGATGATCCAAAGTCAAAAATTGCCTGTTTTCCTAGAAACTGAAATTTTGCTCTTTAGTACGCAGATGTGTCATAAGCATTTTTACATCTATGATGTAAACTGCAGAGAAAGAGTTTGTGCTTTCTCTGGACAAACAGGCTAAAATTTTTCAGGTCTTTGTTCGTAATTGAGTTTTCATGCAGTGTCCTCATACTTTGTGTATATGAAGTGCTATGAAGGTGTATCTGAAATGTCTGTCTGGTAATATTACACACATGAGAACTGAAAACTTGATTTACCTTTGCAAGCATTTTCAATGAGTTTGCAGCTCATCACAGAAAATTACTTTGACAGCATATTATTAATTAAAAAATAGTCAACCTTTTGGATTAATCTTTGAACTGTTGTATAAAAAGTATATAAAAAACTATTACAAGCTCCGACCTCAAGTGAAGGACCTGATCAGTGAGAAGGGAAGATACATTTTTATTATTATTCACTCTTTACACACAGATGACATCAAACCTGTATGACAGTCAGTGCTGAAGCTTGTGGGATCTGTTCTTTCTGAAAGCTGTTCTATCGCTCGCAATACTCAAAGGTGTGTTGGTTCATCACCCCAAGGTGTTACCCACTTGTCCTCTGTTGAACACCTCTTGTCTTTGATGTCTCTAGTGTCTGCATGGTCTGAATGCTAATTGAATAGAGGTGAAGTATATGGGAAGGACAAACATTTGTAAGTATTTTTAAAATCCTCCTAATTCCTTAGGACTACATCTTTCCATGTTGTCAAGGCCTTCTGTGTTATTAAGAGGAAAACAACAGTGTGAGAATGACTTGTGGATGTCAAGTTCTCCTAGGTGTTCTCTAATCCACTTTTCCTTGAATGAGTCAAAGTTTTCCAACATTCTTTACCCTGGTCTCCTGTGTCAGAGATCCCTGAGGGCTGGTCTTGTCATTGAAGAACAATGCAAAAAAGTCATTTGGTTGCTGTGCTTTCTCTGCATCCTCTGTTACCAGGGTATCTCCTCCATTTAGTCCTGGTCTCACACTATTCTTTGTTTTCCTTTTGTTATTGAATTATTTGAAGAAGCCCTTCTAGTTTTCTTTGACATACTCGGCCAGATTTAATTCCACATTTCTGAGAGAATTTCTTTCAGCTTAGATACACAGTTAAATTGCATTTCCTCTGTATTTTCTCAGCTGTATGAAGCTGATACAAGCACTTTTACTAAACCAGGAAGTTCTCTCACATACCTTAACTCAAAGGTATAGTTCAAGCATTTCAAAGGAAAAATTGAACTGTCAGGAAAGCTTAGGATTCCCCAAACCTGGCACTGGAAAGTGCCCCTGTCTGTGGCAGGGAGTTGGAGCTAGCTGATCTTTAAGGTCCCAAACCATTCTATGATTCTATAAAATCGATTTCTGATCAGGTGGTTCCATTTCTAATTAAGGGCAAATTCATTTCTATGTCTCCTTATCATAGACATAACATGTCATGTTGAACATTAATGTCCTCCATTCCATTTTTAGGCAAAATATTTTAACTACTCAGCACTTAAGCTTTGTGGAGTTTGAAAATATTGCCCCTTTTCCCCTTATATCATTGAAGATGTATGATGATATGTATATAAAATATTTAAATTAAGCAGTGTTCCTGACTACATGTGCAATCTCATAGATGAATTAATGAAATTTAAATGACAAGCTTCTTATCACTTTGGTTTTCTAGAATTTTATTAGAGAAAGACAGAAATAACAATTAATTAACCTAATATGCTTTTATATTGGCAATTTCTGCATTTTCATATTCTTTTGAAACTCTATCAGCAGATAAGGAAGATACATATATCTGTAATGCATTATGTGGTTTATAAGTGGATATCAAAATAAACTTATAGCAGTAGTATGAAAAAAAATGTATGCTTTGATATAAATTCAGATTTTCCTAATCTTTTGTACCAACTGGGGCTAGTGAATTTTTAAATCTGTGTGAAGTTCAATGAATTTTATGTATGTATTTCAACCACCCATATTGCACTAACCCACTGGACTTCACACAAACGCATACCTAGAAACAGAAGGATTTCTTTTCCTGGAAATTTCTTAATGCTCCATGCTGTTGTCTGGTAACCAGATCTTGAAGCTTTGAAAGTATGACGTCCTTATATAGGCTTGCTTATCTATTTATTTGGCTTTGTGTTTTTCACGCACTGAGTTACTATTCAGTTTTTGATTTCATGTTAATTGCTTTGCTTTTAAAGTTCCAGGCAGTTACTGGATAATTTCCCGTGCAAAGAGGTTAAAGCTAAATAATGTAGACAAACAGCAGAAGCTTTCTTTGAGAGTGCTGTTGGAGTTTGGCTTCCATGTCACGTACTGGGCCATAAAATGTAAAATAGATGTCTCCCTCTGAAAGCTCTGCAGTGAAGAGAACAGTCTTAAAAAGGGGGGGAGGGGAGGTTTAGAAAATAATAGAAATAAGAAAAAAACCACCACAACATAAAAACTATGATAGTAACTGAGAGATACTACAATTCAAAGGTTCTAGGTCAATATGAGCTTACACATTTCAAGGAATTTTTAATATCAGCAGATCAGTGAATAAATTTTGTAAATCTATTCTATGTATGAGAATCCACTCTTCCAGCCTGGTAATGCTTTATTTTAACAAGAGCTGCGGTATAAAATCAGGCTTCAGCAGGAATGCATCAGTTAAAACCAATAAGAAGCAATGGTGCTTTCTTTGTGATAAATTGACACTAAAGAAAAAGATCTTGGTAATCTCCTATATTATTTAGAGGAGGAGTGATCAAAGGAAGAGGCATTCAAAGAAATAGCAATCTTGTATATTCTGTACTGATGCAGAGTTACTGTCAGTAATGGTGAATACAATTACTACCAAGGAATGCTGTGGAAATGCTTTTAAAAGTCACATTTGTAAATTTTTGCTGCAAGTTAGGAGGAGGAAAGTAAAAGGAAGACAGATAATTTTAAGATAGCTGCTACTACTTATGGTGGTTTAATTATACTGCTACTTTTTTTGTGCAGTGATGTTTTGTCAATGCATTGCTTTTTACACAGCCACTGGATGGGCAGTAAATTTCATTACAATTAGCCTGCTACAAAAAAAAATATTGGATTATAATTTTCAAAATAATGTGTTCTTCCTTCATATTAATAAAAATTAAAAAAATCTCTTTATTCTCAAGCATTCACTAAAAGGAGAGATTATAAGAAGTCTCTGGTTTTGCACTTTGTCAACAGTGGTTCAATCTTCATCAAAATTTCACCCTGATTCTTGTCAACAACAGTGAACACTATGGAAACCTGCTGCATAAATTACAAAACTGTGTGTTTTGAGCTTCAGTTTATTTATTTCCTGAATGTAGGCTAAACAAGACAAACTGTTACTGTTCTGGTGTTTCCCTGGGGTCTGAGGATCAAGCAGGACAATGTATTGGAGTGAGAGCTCCTCTGGACCGAGGCCCAGAGCAAAACCAAAGCACAGGGATTGAATTAAAATCTTTGGATAAACTGAGATACATGAAGTCACACCAAAGTGTGACAACTAGCAATGAATTAATTTATAAAATGTATATAATCAATAAAATGAATACCAGCTTGAAACTAGGAGTATTGTGCCCCTCTAGACATATCTTTTTCTTAGTCCCTTTCAGGTGATAGAGGAGTGGTGACTCTTGGCCCTTCCTTTGTGTACCACTGAGCATATTTAAAACTCTGGATGTTGACTAGCCTCCCTCTGCTGTGTCTCCTCCTCCCCTGACACCCAGAAATCCACCACGTAAGCTACACCGATGAACCATATTTATTCACCACAACTGTTGCCACATAAATGGCAATAAATAAACTATGCAACTTGCTGGAAGGTCTTTATGTGCTGTGTGTACAATGGATAGAAAAACTCCAACAGCAATGATTGATATGACATTTCAAATGTCATTCTCATATTTTCTTCCCTCTTAGTAATGCAGCAAGCACTCCCAAAATTCACCCTTCAACTTCTTTTCTGGTGTGAGAGGAAGAAGATGGTATTTCTATTCTTTTGTCTGCAATACTCTCAAATTAACCAAAATACCAGATTCTTATTTTACAAACTTTGTTTGAAGTACTTAAAAATAATTTTATGTTGAATTCAGTGGTTCAAGTAATTCTTAATTTCCAGAAAAGCAATACTTTTTTTATGATAATGTATCAGAATTAACTCTCTGTGAAATAGAAAACCAGTAGAAATACTGATTACCATTCATCATTTTTTGTGACTTTATCGTAAGTCTCAACATATTTAATGTCTTTCTAAAAACAATATTTCATTTATTCTATAATGATATGTCATTACTCTACATGCAAATATATTTTTAAAATAAGGACTATTTTTCTTGAGTCTTGAAATTGAGGCTGGAAAAGATGATCTTTTATTTTCTGAAAAAAATATAGCTTGTGAATTCTACAATGTTTTTGCAACTCCTTTTATGAAGATTACCTGGTGCATGCTTTTGAACGTTTGCTGTTGACAATACCGAAGTCTTAGAGTTCAGCAGTCCCATTTTTTTGAAGGGTGATGAACCATTTGGCAAAACATGTCATTAAATTCATCTGTGCAAAGGGGCTGTAGGGTATGTCTGCCCCAGTGATTCAGGGTAAACTTTTCTTTGTAACTGATCTCAGCAGTACTGGAGACAGAGAAAAAAATAGGCATGGGGATAAGTATTCGACAGTTTCCACATCCCTCTCAACCTTTTAATCTTTCTACCAGCGTGAAGGGAGTATTTCAGGTCAAGGAGAGAAGTATTCAAGGATCCCCAAAACTGGTCCATCTTCAAAAAACACCCCTTCTGTACTTTTTGTCTTGGTAGGATAAATTCTTTCCTCTTGTTGCCTTCCAAAGAATCTAGCCTGATTCTTCTGCCAGGTGCTAAAGGGAATATAGGTTTTCAAAGGAAATGGAAGTACTTAAGAATTTTGATGAAGTAAAAATAATATTTCAGAACTGCAGTGCCATCTGGATTGCAAATAAAAAAATCTAACTTTAAGAAAATGCCTCTTTTATCATAAGTTTGGGGTCAGTTGTTCATCTGTTAAGATGTGTGGGAAAGAAAATGAGATGAATTAGTTGTTTTTCTTTTTTACCAGCTGTAACAGCAGGTAGCAATCTCACTTTGCCTTGAATGTGTCATTCATTACAAGCTACTTGCTTTTAGTCATGGGGATTTATAATGATGGAAAATCACCAGGGAACACCACTATTCATCTCTGAAATAACATACCATACAGCATTGAAATTAATACCCATTTAAAATGAATTTAAATCATATGTTTTTCTTGCAGCTGGTTTCCATACCAGTGGCTGAAGGTAGTCATGATGTCCTTCTAACCTTGGTAAGAGAATTTATACGGGAGGACCTTTAGGACTTCAAGCATGGGACTTGAAATGTTATACTATGTTTAAATTTTCACCTACCCTGCAGTACATTCTTGCCCATCATTTAAACCATGTCATTTTCTGCCACTACCCCAGAAGGCATCTGTAATAACCCTGTGTATGAACAATTATTTCCACTGAAGTGTCATGGCTACTCCATAGACATCTTTAGGGATTGCATAACAGTAGAGAAGGGTCTACTTCTGTGCTCTATGACTGTAAATGGGAGTTATGTAATAAGTTCAAGAATTTAAAATAAAGAATGAAATATAAAACTCCACACAATTTCTTAGTGATGTAATTGACTTTATTAGTTGTTGACCATGCAACACTGGTTAAGATCAAGGTAAGCTGTTGACAGCAGTGAGATAGAAAATTAGGAGGATTGATTTCTGTTAAAATCCTTCCAATAATACAGTTTTTAATGATGACAACACAGATTAGTCAGGCTCTAAAATGTTTAGGCATCATAGCTTCTCAAAAGTCACAATTTCCTCCGAGCACACTCCTGACACTCAGAATCCTCTGTTAATTTATTATATTGGATTATCTCAGGATTTTGATCATTTGGCCAGTTGAATGCTTTACAAATACTACTGAATTAACTTCTAACCTGCTGGCACTCGTGCAAATCACAATTCCTTACTTTCTTCAGGACCAGCACCGGAACATTGTTGTAAAACTACTTTCAAACTCTTTACTTGCATTTCAAATGATAAAACATGATCTTCAGTATCCCTGAATAAATTTTGAGTTTTGGGGTGAACATTAAGAGATTATTATATATAGATGTATATAAATATATACAAATAAAAATATATATATGAGTGTGAGAATGTGTGTGTGTGTGCATACATATAAGTATGTGCATTTTTTTTTATTTTTAGAAAATCTTGAGGATTCTAAAATCAAAAATTACAGAGCAGCAAGTAGTGGTATAAGTACTACTTTAATGAGCCATATTCTGGCAATTTTTCTCAGCTTCATGAAACCTAAGACAACTACTCTCAGTTAAGTGGTCCAATGAAATTCAAGTCAGTATCACAGTTATCCACAAGAAGACTGCCACAATTTTAGTTCTTTCAACTAAGATCTGTTGCACTATTATCAAAATCATTATAGTTTTGCAAATTATTTTAACGTGCCCAAAAATGTGTAAAATTCCTAAGCCAATTATGGTTATGCCTGTCTGGGGTGGAGTTAATTTTTGTCACACAGCTTGTATGGTAATGGGTTTTTAGATTTGTGCCTAAAGCAATGCCGATAACACACCAATATTTCAGCTGTTGTTGAACAGTGCTTGCACAGCATCAAGGCCTTTTCTCGCTCTGCCGCACTTCCCCCATGAATAGACTGGGGGATATGCAAAATTTTGTGAGGGTATGCAGCCAGTAAATTTTATCTGGACCCATAAGTTTTCTTGCTTTCACTCTTCTATTCCTCTTCTGCTGTCCCACTGGGGGCAGGGGAGTGGGTGAGCAGCTGAGTGCTGCTTAGTTGCCTCAAGGGCTCAACCTGCAACAGGTTAGTTACTAGTCAAAATTTTTATTTTGGTAACTGCTATTTTCTATACTAGAATAAGTCTCTAATCCTTAATTAATTATATTAAATGCAACAAGTCTCTTTCTCTTCTTCTTCTTTTTTTTTTTTGAGTTANTAGTTTTTTTTTTTTTTTTTTAATTCTTAGCATTAAAACTCAACAAATGTTCCAAGTTCAGGGCAGCTTATTTTTCTTGTCCGTGTTGTGTCCAACTCATCACTAGGTGTGGCTACAGCCAAAAAATCTCGCCACCTGTTAGGAATAGAGCTAGGAGCTTCCAAAACCAAAAGATTATCCAATAAAATTTATAAATCACGTTCTTTTCCTTGACTTTGGACTTATATTTTTTGCCTTAATATACAATGTTTTTGAACAGGAGGTGCAGTTCATTTGAAAGTCTTATCAAAAAATAATTTAATTTTAATGATGCAAACCATTTACATATTCACATACACATATGCATCCAGGCCAAATACGAGTTTTCTTTACAGGTCTAAATATATAGATGTAAATTTTAAATATTTGCCAGAGCTACTTTCTTATGTCTGGTATTTCCAATGTTGGTAAACCAAAAACCTTTCCTTAAAAAAGCAGAAATATTGCCAGTAATTTCTTTTCTATAACAAAAGTTAACTTGGATTTCTTTTTAATATTAAAGATTGTTTAATTATGTTTAAACAGCTAGATAATTATGCAACAATTCCATAATAATTTATAATTACATCTATATATAAATTATTGTCAACATCAAGTGAAGTGAAATATGTACTTCAGTGTAAATAATGGGATAAAGTGGAAGGTTAATTTAATGAATGATTGCAGTCAGCAGTCTCCTGTCTTAGAGAAGAAAAACAGGAAATACAGATTGGTATCACCATTCTGTTTTCACCACTGCACTTTCTGTTCTTCTCCTTTGCTTTTCTTTTTCATTTTTGATGACTTGGCTATTAGTCCTTCTTATCTTTTTGTACTCTTTTTCCCCTCCTCTCCTTGACATTGCTGTTGCAAGAACCAAAACCCCTCACAATTTATTTTCCTTTTGTATTACCATTTACCAACAAGTAAGGTAAGAAGAAGACACCTAAGTCCAGCCTGGCAATTATGGAAGAATGTTCATACATTCTTGCCTAGAAGAAGCAAGACTATATGCCATTCTGTTTGCTCTAGATAATCTTCAGAACATCTTTCAAATTTGATTCTTTTTCCATTATTAGACAGCTTGAGGTTCTGTCTTGGATTTGGATCTTAACTAATTCACAGTAATAGCAAACACTGTAAAGTTCCTCTTGACGTTAATTTTCCTCTTTTTTGTTTTTTTTTTCAGATCCTTTCTTTGTATGATATACATGTACTTAAGACAATAATGCTGCAAACATTTTTTCAGTGGGGGAGGGTCAGGAATGTAATGCATAGAGATTTGCCTAACAGAGATGTGAAAAAGCTTCCAAACTTCTTTCCTGATATTTCTGAGATGATATTGAACCAGTTTTGAATAATTTCATAATGTGGTAAAATTTAATTTTCATTAAATGCTTTCAATTGGTTTCCTTGTGAAAGATGATACAAAGTTTGATCAAGCCTTGGAAGGGTACAGTTCATAATTCTCTCTTGCTTTTCTTCTCCTTCCTCTTTCTCCACGCTTGTGTCTTTACTGTAGCCCACATTCATCCCCATGCCTCTGCCTTCCCATTATTCCTTTCCACACCAAATACATGAAAGACTTAAAATGTAGGGTTCTAATGCCAAGAGCTGAATCCACCAATAGAGAACAACTTGCTGCAATGTTTGCTTTGCCTTTCCTGCTCCAAACTCTGCACCAGCAGAATAGCAACCAGGGATTGGATTTAGATTTTTCTGTTAGTTCATATTTTGTTAGACCTGTGACCTTGTTTGAGAAGACAAAGAATCAAACACCTTTCTTAGTTTGTCATTTCTAGACATCTAGACATTTTTATTTTATTTTCAAACTCTGACCATGTAAAGCATATATTCATTTCAAACATCTGCTAGATCCTTGTTCAGTAGCATAAGTCTGTATCTGACCATTTTTGCCTAAAGAAGCTAGGCCATACAAACAATTAGATTTTGAAAAGTAAGGAACACGAGCAGACGTATAATAAATAAGACCTTTACAAAACCTATAAGCCCCAGGTTTTAGAATATTCCTTAGGACTTACAGTTTCACAGCGAATTATGAAAACTATGGAGATCTGGATTATTTTGAAAGTCCAATAGATCAGCAAACCAAATAGAGAGCTGAGGAGTGTTCCAGTTTCTTATAGACTTTCTAAAGTAGAGAGGAGTTTTGTGAGAAAAACACCTTCAAGCTTTTAAAAAATAGGTGAAAAAAACTGAAGGCAATCCTCATTCCAGGTCTTTCTGAGACAAGCAATTTAAAGTCCTTTTTTGATATCAAGTTGTGAGTGATTATGGTTCAGTTGACGGCTGACTTACATTGATGAAAAAGATCTTTCCTGTGTTGGTTGTCCAAACAGAACGAGAAGTCATCAGCAACTGAGAAAACACAAGTCATGAGGAACCCCTTAGTGCTATAGGGAGGAATATACTCAGCCTAAAGAATAGACACACCAAGAAAGAAAAAAAAGAAAAAAAAAAAGAAAAAAAAAATTAAAAAAAATTGGAACTGTGCCATTTGGGTAACAAAGGATAACACTTTTAAGAGGGGAAAATAACTATCATATCACCAAGGCTGGCATTCAGTGAACATTTAAAAGTCCTGGTAACTCAAAAACAAATACTTTCTGTGAAGGCTTCTATTATGTTGGCATATAAAGTCATTTATCTGTTTTAGTGTAAGTCAAAGCATTTTGGGAATACTGTAGAAATTACATATTTGGATGGAGTGCCTTTGGCAGTCACACAGAGCCGCTAATATTATATGTGCTTTGAAATATATCTCAGTCAAGCACGACCACTGGCCCTCTGCCAATTAATGTATGACATTCGTTTCATATCTCCTCTCAGTAACAACACCTCACGTTATGCAGCATCTTCCAGTAATGAAATTTACCACCTATTTTAGTCTGAATCTAAATTATGCTTCTCAACATTTTACCTGTATAAATTTGATCTGAAGATGTAGAGGTGCACCGCAGCTATAAATAGCTCAAGTATATCTAAATGTAATGGAACAAAAGACTGAATGTATCTGAATATTGCAATTCTAATAGAACAGCTGGTGAAACTCAGAGTTTTGGGACTCAGCCCAAAGCCTACCGAACCTAGTGGAAAGACTGAAGTGTCTCAAGGATCTAATTTAATTGCCCTGATTTCTACCATAATTGTATAAGCTGGCTCATCATTCACTCAGAATTTATTACAGATTGACTTGAAATCTAGCCTCTGCTTGCATGGCCCCTTTTCAGGTAGCTTGACCAGAGGTTTGAGTTTGGCAGGGTATCTGACTCAGTGTTCCTGTATATGCTTGTTTTGTTCCTCTGTATGGGTCTACATAACAATCAGGGACAGGGCAAAACTATCAGAGGCAGCCAGCAGATACAGCGGTTTGCAAAGCAGTTTCTGGGTGCTACTTCTTTGGTGTGTTCTTGAAGTTTCTGTGCCCTTTGTCAGAAACTTGGGAACTCCTGAGAACCTTCAGAAGAATATGAGGTTGCCTGCTGCTGCCAGGTAGGACTAAGGATCAGGTAAGGTTTGTTCTAGCAGATTCTGACAAACTCTGTCACCTGTCCTTTATCAAATACACCATTTTTTTCTGTCATTGGCTCTCAAAGTGGGTAAAAATGATATCTACTTATGTAATGTTTACTGGTACTTAATGATGGAAGGACTATCTGAAAAAAAAATTTTTTTACAAAAAATGTAAAATTCAATGACACAGTAAACTATAGCTGGACTGTAAATGAAAAATTATAGAGGAGAATGCTTCTCCCCCGACACTTAAGTATGTACATTACTTTGTTTAACACACCACATTTAACTGTAACAATTTACCATTTACAGATAAAATTCTTTTACCAACTGGATGTGAACAAGTGTCTAAAGTATTCTGAAGAGGAGCGATCTGTTCTACCCACTTAATGATTTTTTAAAAAATTTGTATTTTATAACCTATGGGAAGCTTAATGTCTTGCCTTTGTGTTATGCATTCATCTTCTCTATGCAGAAAGGATATTTTTATAGGTATGGAAACTTCCATTTCATTTTCTAAAAAGACTTTAAAGGTTATTTTTCAGTAAAGTTGCTGGTTCATATAAGAATAGTAACGTTTTGTCTGCTAGGTCAAATGCCTTAACATGCAGGTATTAATAATCTACATAACAGATAAATCAATTTGTACGAAGACTTGTGCTCTTTACCATAGAAAATGGTCAAAGCAATCCTCAGCATACCAGAAATCTCATTTCTACAGCTTTAGAAGTAAATGTTTGAAGAACACAATTAAAAAGATGGATGTGCTTCATTCTACTGCAGATATTGAAGTAGATGGAAACTTCAGGAAGAGTGTCAATATCTTCATCTTAAAGAATGAAAGAGGAAACAGGGATCCTTAGTTGTAGCTGGAATTCTTAATCCTTTCCTGTTTGTTGCTGAAATGAAGACCCTCTAGAGAGAATCATGGCATCGGAGGCTATGTCTGAGGAGATTAAACACAACTCTAATGTCTTTGAAAACTGATGTACAGAAGGGCCTAATATGAGGCACAATTGTGAAAATCCTCAGTGAGGATGAATAACAACAGAGAAACATTCAGCAAAATATGGGCACAGCTGTTTAAAAACTGTGATTTCTCATCCTCATCATCCCAACTGATGTCAGATTATGTTAGGCAGTAGTTTAAAAGCCCTAAACAATCAGAGATTGAAATATCAAGAGTTTACATTATTACCTGGCTTGCATGCCTTGACTGCCAAGCGTTTCCAATGCAAACTATCTCAAGTAACTGAGTGAGATAACCTTCACTGTATTTTCCTGAGAATTGAGCAAAGTGAGACTGAAGAAGAGTTTGAAAAAGAATTTCAAATTTTGACATGATTTAGAGCCTGAGCCTCCCTGAAGATGTTTCCTTCTCTTGGAAGGAACGTTGCTCAAGGTGAAGCTCTGTGCATCACCTGGGTCAGGGTAAAGACTCGGACTCCACTCTTTTACCTGAGACCCAGAATCAAACAGCCTCACCTCTGAACTTTAAACAAGATAATCAACAACATATTTTTTTGTCCAGCCAAGTTTGGGTTTTTTTAAAATAAATTCAAGGCGTTTCTCATTTGACACCTTATGTCTCTTGCTTTCAGTCAGTAACTGTAAAGCTGCTGGCTTTTGATCTGATCTCATATATGTTTATGAATCTATCTCACATGCAATAAAATTGAAGTTAAATAGTGGGTTTAGCAAAGCTGAAATTTATAGGTAAAAACTACTCATATCCAAATATAAACTACCTTTGCCAAAGCAGGAACACTGTTTATATATTTTTATATACATATATATCTGAAAAAATATTTTTTAAATGCTTCCCTTTTTATTAATGACACACTTGCAGTGTACATAAAACACTATTTCCATTTTTCTCATTTTCAACATTTCCTTTATTTTCATAATACTTTAAATAATTTAGCTTTCTCTGGTATCTGTTTCAAAAGTTGTACCACTTCATTAAACTTATCCAGCAACAGTGATATAGATTTTAAGAGTTATAATCCTGCTTTGTTTTTGTGGAAAGAAGTACTTCCCATTCAAAATAAATAATTAATTCAGTGTGATGATTTAGTTTGCTTTCATTTCTTTCCCCACACTTGCCTAGATCCCTTCTTTCCTTGAGAAGCTGTAATCCATCTGAAGATCCTAACCTGAAAACAGAAAGGAATGAATCCTCACCACAATGTTCCTTACTTAGAGGTGTTTCCTAAGTAACCTAAGAGTAGCCTAAGTGGATTTATTTTAATATTTTATTTATTTATTGTATTTTTTTATTGAGAGATAAGCTGGAGACCATATAATGATTATTTATTTGGCATCTGTTCTCATAACTGTCATATGAGATGTCTAATTTCCATATATACAAAAATTAGTGAAGCAACTCAAAGCCATTGCTGCAGTGTACAGATTTTATGGAGTGATAAACCTAAAAGAATAAAACTTAAATTTTCATTTCCACATATCATACCTTGGCTTTACAAAACAGAGATTATATAAGACAGAAAACCTTCGGGTGCCATCAGGATGAAGAGTAGTTGATTCCAGCTGCTGAGGAATGTTGTTTTGAACTTCTAAAAAAATGCTTACCAATTTCTCTTTGAACATGGACCCTGCTCTACCCATTAAATTACTGTAGCTTCTGCAGTTTTCAGAATAACTTTGTCAAGGTAACTCTTGATTGACTTTTTTAATCTGTTCATCTTCTTGGTTGTGATACTAATATATTGCTTATTGAGCATGTACCTACTTTTGGCTGTTATTGAGATTGTGCACATTCCAGACCATGATTTCAATAAAAGAATAAATAAGAGAATGAAATGGACTGTAAAGGCAAAAAACCCAACCAAGCAAAAAACCCAAACCAAACCAAAAGGAACAAAACATCCCAAAAACCAAATAAGCACAAACAACAAAAACAAATAACAATAAAACCAAAATTCTCAAGTAATTAGGTGGAACTCCCAGATAGACTAACAGAGCATGTTTGTTATTTGTCATGTTCTTTGTCACCTATCCTCTAGTTAATTCTCTACATCTTTCCTTTCCATGGTCAATTCTGTCAAATTCCTGATTTTTCAGATTTTGGCACAAACATAATTGTACTCATAAATAAAATTTAAATTTTCTCCTTCTCTTTGGCTCTTTCCTTTGAGTAGACAAGAGAGAGAGAAGGCAGGGAAGGGGAAGACATCCTCAGTCATCATGGGATGTAAATTCAAATTATAGACAGAAAAAAGAA
Organism: Machaerirhynchus nigripectus; assembly: GCA_013397975.1. NCBI lineage: Eukaryota > Metazoa > Chordata > Aves > Passeriformes > Dicruridae > Machaerirhynchus > Machaerirhynchus nigripectus. The sequence continues at coordinate 1,210,604 of VZRQ01004857.1, read as the reverse complement.
CAATATGAAGGAAGAGGATACCTTTTGCATCTTTTTATTACTTTGTTTATATTTTCACTTGAACAAAAACTTTGTAGTTTACTTTCTCTACCTTTTATCTGAATTGAATCTGTGATAGCAGAAAAGCTAAATGATTTGTGTTCTTATCAAGAATACAAGGATAACAGAAGGAGAACAGAATAAAACAGATAATAAAATAGAACAAAAACCTGATAATGTAGGAGATCATGAGTTTGGAAATACTAGTGCTTTTTCTCCTTGCTTTCTACAAAAACAACTAAGGAACTAGTATTTTCTAGAATTTGTGCATATTAGCATACTTGCTTTCCAACACACTTGTTAACTATTTTTTTTTACAGTGGAGGCATGAAAAATATAGATGAGAAATTGCCTAATTGGAGTGTGGGGGTGAAAGGTCTAGGAAAGGTCTGTTAATAAGCCTGGTAAGGTTATGCACTGTTTATGAGTCTGTCCTAAAAAAAGTATGGCACTAAAGATACCAGGGGTGGTGACAGTTTGAGAAGTGTTAGATGATAAAACGGAGGAGAAAAAAAGCAAAACTAATTGCAACCAGCAAATCTACTGTGGCTATACTGCTTGTTCAGGAGTTCATTGAGGCTACAAACTACTATTTTCAAACTCTCAATGTATTTAATGTACCATAGACTTTAATGGGCATGTTAAAACTAATGTGAAAATAAAACCTGATTTTTTTTCCTGAAGGGATGTTTTCTCCTGAGTAGCAGCTGAAGGAGTGTAAGGAGAGGAGAGATGGGTAAAACAGGCACCTGCAAAGTCACTAAAATGAATCTCTATATATTGCAGTCTCTTGGTAGTTCAATAAAAATCTGTTTTCCACTGTGCTTCATTTAAAATAAGCAAACTGAAAATGTCACACACTGAACGAGCTACGTTGCTTGGACTGGTTAAATAAAAAAGGTCTGTGTGACAAAAAGCAAAGGTGTCTTTCTGACAGAAAAAAGCATGTCAGAAGCCATATGACATTACCTTAGGTGCTATCCTTTGAGCTGGCTTGCTAATGTCTAATTTTTTTTTTTCACATCCAAGCAGGGAATGTCCATTCCAGGCTAATTTTCCTTCTTTAAGTTGCAAACCCCTAAAGTATTCTAGCTTTAACACAGACTTAATTCATTCCAAAGTGCATACTTTATTCGGATATTGTGTATTTAATCAACTTCTGCAGTAGCCTGTCTTTGAACAGATTTCAGGGGAAAAAGCAAACTTCCTTCTGATTTTTTAAGTCTCTGAAATGGCTTTTGTTCAGTGTCTGACCTATAGAACATGTCAAAACTGAATAATTTATGTAACAAAACAAAGACAACAAGGTCAGAAGAGATGTATGATTTTTACAATAAAGAACATTCAGGGACATGATGGTATGTGAGACATGTTCCTGAATGTTAAGGAGGATTTTTTTTTTCTCCTTATTTTTCTTTGCAAGTAAATGAGCTCAAAGATGTGAGAAAATAAATTAGATTCTAGAAAAAATTAAACTTTTAGTACACAGTAGGTAGGAATTAACTGCTTTCTTTGCTCCTTGGGATTTTCTGTAGACCTCAGGGAAGGAATGTTCTAGGAGGTTGCCTTAGCAACACTGTACTTTAATAATTGCATTAGTCTGAAACTGAAAAGCCCTCAAACTACTATAGAAAATCACACAGTGTCCACAAAACCCCCCAAATTTATCACCTGTAGAGAGGCTTCTTTTCCCTAGACCTTGGGTCTTCTCAGACAGTATTTGGATAGGTGCCTGTTACAGAAATTCCCCATCTGGGGAGGTGGGGGACATTCCATATTAATTAACATTCCATATTAATTAACATTCCATTTTAATACATCCTTTCTCTGACCCCATTCTCACGAAGGTGTGGCACAGAACACAGGGACCAAGTTCTGTTTCTCCAGTCTTACCTCCAAACCTACCACAAGGAAAGTGTGACTGTACAGTACTTCAGAAATGGCTTTCTCGTTGAATGTGGAAGATAGAAATCTGAAGGGAAAAAAAATTCCACTTGTATAGAGGAAAGGGACATTGCAATCTCCTTTAGACTCTGATATGTAAAATGTTCCCTTGACGTAGCACCTACAGAAATCTCAGAAGTAATATCATGGTGACCAGCAGTTGATGATGCAGCTGTGTGACACCAGATAGCCATCATTTCAGGAACAGTCATCCTGAGCTCATAGGTCAGTCCTGTTTTCACATAAATTATTGTAAGATATTAATTTTGAATATTTTACTCTAAAATCATATGCACATATGTACAAGATTGTCACTTTCAGTTAAAAATATGGTTCATATGTGTGTCTGTAATTTTACTGCAAAATTAAGATACAATAAGAAATGCTTGCTTGTAGAATTGATGTTTACTAGTCAAACTGTGCTGTCAACACCAAAATCTTTCTTGTCTTCTTTTCATTCTGTCTTTCAGAATCTTTCAGTGAAAAAGAATCAAAACATTTTATTCCTCACAAGTTTTGTTCTCTTCCATTTATGCAAATATTGAATTTTCTGTCCTCTTCTCTGTTTGAAGTGAGGCATGGACTACAAGCAACAGAATATTTGCTCACTTGCTTTGAGCAAAGGTTTGTTAGATTCTCATTCACCATCAGCTAGATTAAAAACAAAACAAAAAAACAAACACCTAGATTTCTCTCAGTTAAAAAAAGTATTATTGTCATGTAATATGTTAATGCAAGAAGAGTGTAAAGTCTTGTTATTGTGGGTTAAGGCTCTGGTTATATAATACAAGTTTTCATGAAATATAGATTGTGCTGATTGAAATTCTTTTTCAGGTGCCGGAGTCAAAGGCTAGGATATTTGATACTTAATTTTTCTAGCCTTTTGATGTGTTAAGAACATAAATTTTATGACAGCTCAGGAAGATGTGTGAATATTAATATTAACAAGCAAGCAAGCAACATCCTTTTAAAATTAAACCTTGGTTAAATGCTGCACATTTGTGTTTGAGAATATTCACTTGCATTTTCAATCCTAACAAATTACCACACAATTTTATTTTTTTCTACTAACCAATCATAAATATGTTTGTTTGTAGTTATTTTCTAGAAATAGCTGTCACACATATTGCAGTATTTTACCTGCAAATTTAATATATAAATTGGACATATGTACATAAATTAGTGTTTAGAGGTCAGAATCAAACAGAATTCTTCATGATTCAAGGCAACATGAGGAGTTTAAGAAATAAAAACTTCTTGTAGCACCAGAAGATTTGGAAGCAGGAATACAGACAGGCTCTAAGAAAAGAGTGTTGGAAAGTTTTTTAAATGGTCATCTATTTAATCCCTCTATTTCATGTATATTTAAATTTTACTTACATTTTTATGAGAATTGGTTAAGATCTCCAGGTTATATAAGAACCACAGGACATTAAAATCTAAAATATCTAAATGTAATATCTTAAAGTTTCATTTTCTATACATAATATTTATTTTATATATCAAAATAGAATATCTGAAAGTTTTATTTGTTTTCTCTTCAGGTACATAAGTACAAATAAGAATCCATTTCGTTTTATAAGAGTATTCACACATTTTTTTCTAATGTACAGATATACTCACTATTGCATCTTCAGTTTTCAAATCCTACTTTGACATCATCAAGGAGAAATCATTTGCATTTCTGATTTAATGTTCTCTGAGTTTTAGACCTTTGAGTTTTCCAGTGATATTGCTACTTATTCAAGAAAAGTTTTCATCCTGAAAACAAGCATTGCCATTAGCATTGTCATCAATTAATATAATAAACCCTGGAAACCCAGGAGTATTGAGGGAGATTTTCAACATGAAAAAACTTTGAGAGAGAAGATAAAAATAAACCTAAATCTCACTTTTTTTTCCCCTAAACTATATTTTACTTTAGATCGATGACACATTAACCTAATTTTGAGATAAATTATTCACATAGTTCGAGCTTATACTGAAGTAGTCTATCTGGAAAGGAAATATTTCTGTGTCTTGAAGAGAAATTGTGTAGCTGTCAAAACTCTAGATAATGTATTCCCTGTTTAAGCATGGGTGTGCATCCAGAGATGCACATAGTCACAGATCCACAAGGACTTGCCTGCCTTCATTCGTAATGGTGGCACGCAGGAAACTTCAAGGTGCAGAATTAGATGAGGATTTTGTGAACAGACTGTTGGGAGCAAAGGGTTAAAACCCTAAGATTTGGAGAGGAGGAAGGAGTAGTTTTGCTCAAAGTGACCTTGCACCTTGCTGCTAAAAATGTCAGTGTGGGAAAACTGCATTTATTATGCCTAGTGTTGCTCATCATCTGCCTGTTTTGAGAAGTAGAATTCCCATGTAGAGAGGACACACTCTCACAGACATGGCTGAGCCTCCTGCTGGGAGAGAGCTCACAAAAGCACAGCCTTGAGATAAACTGCGGGTGCACACAGCCCTTTGATACACTGGGGCGGGCAGTACCCCCGTTCTGCGAGGATGAAATGAGCCTAACAGAACTGGTGTCCCCTTGAGTTGTTAGTGAGGTAATGCAATAAACCTACTCGTTTCATTTCAGCTGTGGCTTGGTGGTTACCTTGGTTACCTCAGTGTGTTGATTCACACACATACATCCTTAGTCGAATCCTTCCTTTCCTCTGTTTCCTCTTGTGTTCAAAGAAACATCGTAAGTAACATGTATGTGAATATTTGAAATATTCCTTCAGCTTTTCAATACCATGGACAACATTTAATAGCATGGTTAAAACCGTCTTTTTTTAGGAAAAATCTGTGGGTGAAATGTAGGATGGGATCCTGCAATACTGACAGTCAAGTCACAGACAGAGGATCAAAATCAGCTTACTGATTATATGTCATACATACATATTTAATACCCTGTAATAGTAATATCCTTAATAGTTTTGAAGGAAGGTTATATAATAGAAATAATCTACTTGAGTTGTGAAGGGGGTCATTTCCATCCAGATGGGGTGGAATAAGATGTAATAGCTCTCTCTTCACTGTTTCATGAATCAAGTAGATTTTGAAATGTTAAACCACATCTGTTTCTTGTGTAAGAAAACCAGATTCAGTATTAATATATGGGGAATTCTAATCAACTGGCTATTATAGCATAAGTAATTCTTTCCTTTTTTTCATATTGGGTTACATTATCAGCAGATCTTGAACCAAATTGTTATCCATTTTCCCGCTTGTTCTTGACCAAGGCTAAGTCTGTTTAAAACAAATGCAGAACTTGGTCTGCTAGAATTTTTGCCAGTTTTTCTTTCCTTAGTTTCTGATTCACACCCTGGAAATATGCCTCAAGTTTTTATGCAGTTCCAAGGGAAACAGGCAGTCTTTTTTAAGCCTGGGGTTAGTTAATCAACACACCAGCTCCTCTCTAGGGGGATCATATAGAAAGAAATAATCTATAGGCATAGATATAATTATCAGTCTCTGCTGATACCTGGAATCCTTAACCTTTATCAGCACATATGACAGGAGAATTTCAGTGTTTTATTGTCTGCTTATCTCCTCTTGGCAATGGCAGTGAGTTTAGGCTTCAAACTAATTTGTTTGGGTCTTACAGCTGCCTTTGATACAATTAGCCATGAAGCGTTACTGACACACTGTTTTGTAAAATGTGCCAGGAATAGACAAAATGGTGTTCTGTTCTTTGATTCTGAGAGGAGAAGAGCTGACCAGAGAGACATCTACACTAACACTTGTCTTTAAAGTGGAATGGTAATGCTACCATAAATTCATACTTTTGGTATTGGTAAGACTAAGCTTGTATTTTGTGGAATTGAATTGATATTTGGAAATGATAAGGTAGAAGATAAGCTTGAGATGCTAGAGGCCTGTCTGTCTGAACTGCCGATGCACCATGGGAGTTTAGATTGTGGTGTCTTGTACCTTCATTTTCTGTTCTGAGCCTATGAATTCTGGCTTCTTTGCTACACAGTTGACTACAGACATAGAAGAGAAAGATGAGTAACACAGCATTGTATCAAAAGCTCCAGAACAATTTAGATTTGGTATCAAACTATCTTGAATAAAAATACCTCCGTTTAATATACAGTAACATTCAAATTCTAGATTATTCAACTCTAGAGAAAGAATATTGCCAAATACAGATATGAATATTGACAGTTTTAGGGCAACTGTGTATCTCCTTAAAAACAACCCAAACAAACAAAAAAACCCAACCAAAAAAAAAAGGGCAGGAAATTTCCAACCAGACATACTCTTATTGCTTCAACTATTTGTCTCATTTTGTATATTTTATTTATTCTTTTTTATGTTTGATTGGCAGTGTTTTACTGAGATTGGAGGAATGAGATGATAGAATGACTTAAAAAGAGTGTTCATCAAGTGCAAGAAAGAGCAGTGTAACTCACTCATCTATTGTGCCCCCACTAAGATTTCTATTTAGTCTTGTTTGTCACACAGAAAGCAATGGCAGTGTCCAATTTTTATTAGTTAAAACTGGTAATTTCCTTCTTGCTGGGAGGACCTTTCCCATATTGCATTTCCCAGGTACAATAAAATGCCTCTTCTACAGAGCTGATAGAAACTGCTACAGTCCAAATATTTGAAAATATTTCCTACATGTATATATGTATATATATACATATCCTACATGTATATATATATTGTAACCAGTTTGCAGGTAGTTACCAACTGCAACTTAATGTGTTGAAATTAATCTGCCTATTCATGAATGCATTATGTCTGGTTACTTAGAGGCTGATGCTTTTCTCCAGGCAGATGAGATCATTTGAAATATTAAAGTTAAAACATTCTGAGAAAACTCTGAAGAAACTAGAAGTAATAAAGCCAAAAGGTTACTGCATGCAGTTTGAAATGTTCTATAGACCTAAAATATCAATACAGAATAGAAAATTTTAGAAAAAATATTTTTAAAAAATCTTTAGAACATTTTGTTTTAGGAATACGTGCATTTACATAATTTTACAGCATTCTTTTTATGCTTAGCTATTAAGCAGATTGGCAGCAGGATACTCTCTGTATGAGGTCTTTGTTTCCTAACTCAATAATCTGATATTCAAATCAAATCACACTTAAATACTTAGTTGCTCAGCCTTACTTTATTTGAAAGAAAGTGAAAGGAATATAGATGTAGGACAATCCTGAGTTTATAGGTATTTAGAAGATCCTTTTATAAGGCATGAACATTTGAGATAACAGTTATTTACAGGTTGTAGAGAGAGTACACTTCCCAGCTCAGTAGTAGATGAATGAAAGAAGGTCTTTCTGAGCTGATCTATGTCCATACGAGTTTCTGCAACAAATACTATGTGTATATTAAAATTACTCATTTGTGGTAATGAAAGAAAAAACTGTTTCACCATAAGTCAAAATCCATTATACAATCTCTAAGATCCAAAATGGTGAAACAAATAATATTTTTCTATGTTTGCTTTAAGTATTTAATGAAATGGCTACATTCTTTCTGTCTTTGTTTTCTTTGACATTCTGAGTCTATTATATCATCACTGGAATGATAGACAGCAGTACTATAGATCTTCAGAAAATGTGGAAAATTACTTAGATGTTTGGTCACAGTAGGAAAAAAGAACTCTTCAGGTCAATTCTGAGAGCACCTTTCTTTTAAATAAGAAAGGTATTGATTAAAAGGAGACCAAATACCAACAGAACAATCCAGAAATACTGGGATGGATTCAAAAGAGCTGCTAGACAAACAGAGGAAACAAAGGAAACTACAGCTGGGAACCTGTTGGAGTAGAGATAATAAAAACAGCAGGAGAAGAGAGAAGGAAAACATATAAGGAGAAAATAAAGCATTGAAAAGAAGAAACATGAAAGTGAATATGAAATGAGTAGATGATGCCAGAATACTTGACATTGAGGGCCAGGATCTGAAAGGACTTCTGAGAGGTTAGGCTTTACTCCCTTCCACGGCTAAGTTTGCTATGGTAAAATATTAACCAATAGGGATGTCTAGGCAACTTCAAATCCAAAAGGAAAACAAAGAAAAAAACCCACAACAAAAACTAGAATAAAACTGAAAGATAGTGCTTTTAAGAGGTAAAGCTGGGGTAAAAATTTTTAAGGTTTGATATGATTTCAGTGTAATTCTACTATGAAGTCTGTGCTTTTAGAAAAAAAAAATCTAGCTAGTTCTGAATAATTCTCTCTACTATTTTTTTCTTTATTTTTTTGAATCTAACAGTATGTTTACATTCCTGGATCAAAAAGAAGGATTAAAAAGCATAGGTACTTCAATATTTAATTTGACTAATCTTCTACTTTACTCATGTCCTCAGGTTCTATAGAGAATTATAAAGTAATTATTTTTTCTATATACACTATGAAAAGAATGGTATTGTGATAGGTTCTTCTATTCTGAAGCACATTAGAGACTGCAACAATATACAGTCGTATAATTCCTTACTCATATCTTAATTTTATAGACTTGACAAACCAATCCTAGCAGGATTGAGTAATAGTGTTTCAATTAAAAATTTTACTAAGAAATGTTCTCATTTCTGTCTTTCCTATAATCTCATGTAAGATGTGAACAAGGGGAAGGCATATACTATTAAGAAACATTTCAAGGGATTTTGATATTCCCCAATATGCATTCCAGTCCTACACTTTAACTAACACAATTTGTTAGTCATTTGACTTAAAATAGTCATCTACAGTTAGGGCAACCACTTTTCTCATTATAGGCAATTGCATTTCATTTCAACTGCATTTTATCTCAATTCGGTTGGCTACTCAAATATGATTTTCTAATTCACCTTTTATGGAACTGGGGACACTTCAATATGTCAAAAGGCATAGGCCTTATCTGAAACAATTTCATTCTCAGATGCTTATGTGAAGAATTATTCATTTTCACAAGAAAAGTCTTTACGAGACTGAAAGAGGTCATCAAGTCCCATTTTTCTTCATCCATTTTTTCAGAGTTCTTCACTCCCTCCTTCATGTAACTGTCACACACACACACACAGGTCTCTTGCAAAGTGATTTTCAAGGTTCTTACTTTCTTTTCATTTTACAACTGTACTCAAAAACTTTATCAAACAACAGACAGCTCTCTATGGACTAAAAACGATACTGAAAGGAAAGGCACTGAAGACCTATGAAGAAATTCATGTCTATCACATTACCTCTCCCCCAAGGAACAGATTCATTTTGTAGGTAACACTGGAGAAGACTGTTTTAGTGCAGTCTGTCTAAGTTTACAGGATCTTTCAGTAAGCAGATACTGCCATCTTTCCTACTCAAGTCCACCTCACTGTCATCTTTTTTGACTCCTGTTTCTCTTTACTTCCTATACCTGACTCTGCATTAGCTGGTATCATGCCTGATATCTATGGTTTGCCTACATTATCCCTTGCTATCCCCTAATCTGAATCTGAATTTTTCAATAAATTCTCACTAAATTCTCAGGGAGCTTTGCTTCATCCTTTCATCCTCCTCAACATAAACATTGATTTCTTAGGAAAAAACATTTCTGTCTTTCCTATTATCTCCACTTAAATTGCTACTGAGCAAAGAGTAGGACAAACTTGTGTGTTGCTGTCGTCATTATGAGTCTTCATTTTGGAGGTCCTTTTGATACAGTTGTGTACCACTTAGAAATAGCGTGCATGTAGAATGGTTAAAACAAGTAGAGATTGAAGTTCTGGATTAAACAGTTGAGGAATTACAGCAACCTTCAATTTCAGAACTTTAGAAGATAATGAAGATACTAAAGTAGCTCTGAATAACAATTTTTTTTTTTACTGCTCAAAGGTGGTTTCCCTACAGGGACTGCTGACACCAAGCAAGTGATTTTCTTAGTGGCTGTAATATAGGAGTCATACAGGTGTATCTGTGGTGAAATTCCAAGAACTGTAGCTGACCTCCAAAAGCAGTAGCAACTTCCCTACAGAACAGCCAACAGGAAACTATGACATCTACTTGTCCTGGGGTCATGTTATGAGTCTTCTTTATTCCTAAACCATCTGCTTAATGCCCAAGGATGCTGTTCCTTTAGGATGGACCCAGGTGTGAGTTGGTTCAATGGCTGGTTGCAATGGCTCTGGCTCCAAAGGTTTGGGCGGTGCTCGGGAGGGTGTGCACCGGGGCGCTGTGCTGCTCTTTGGTTTTGTTTTTTTCCTCTTGTTCCTGCTGGCTGAGGAAAAGTTTCAGGTTTTTTTCCCTTCCCTCTCCCTGGTCTCCCTGCCCTCCTTCCCTTCTCTCCGGTCTGGGGGTTGGCCTTCAGGTTGGCCCTGGCAGGCCTGTGGGATGGCCTCAGCTGGTCCGAGCCCCGAGGGACACCAAACCGTTTTGCCTGCTGGGATGGAGGGGGAGGATCGTTTTTCTTCCATCTGCCCTGCTCCGGGCTGCTGCGTGCACTTCTCCTTCCCCTTCTCAGAGATTGGGGGGACTAGTTGTCAGCCCATGTATTTTTTCCCTTCTCCAGGCATTTGTTATATTTTGAGGGGTTTTTTTCTGTTCTACCCTGTTTTTTGTTTTGTGTAAATAAACAGTTCATTTTTTTTCCACTTTCACCTGCTGTCAATTTGCCTCACTGGCAGAGGAAAGGGGGAAGCCCTTTCCCTTTTGAAGAGATGCTCATTCCTGAGTGTTTCCTCCTGAAGTTTTGTCTCCAAAACTGAGACACTAAGTCTCAAGGTGGACCATTCCCTGCAAAAGCACTCCTGGCCTCTCACCATGTGGAAGATGTGGGAGATATGAGCTTCCTCTTTGACCAGTTCTACTTCATTCACTATCTGTTCATGGGGGAGCTTGTAAGTCAAACATCAGTTAAAAAGTAGACAGAAAAATTAATTTCAGGAAGAAAATGAAAAAGAAAACAGACAAAAAAATTCAAACAAATATTAATTGCTTGATTTGCACAAAGGCATGGTTTGAAATATATTATATTTGAAGTAAATTGTACTGTAATGGAAAACAGCTGACACTATTATGGGTCTATATATGTTGTGGGAAAATAGACTTTTCCATGTCAAAATGTATAAGCAGCAGTAAGCAAATCAAATAAGTCCCCTTAAATCAATACAAACAACAGCAAAAGATCTGTCTTCTCAGGCAGTATTTTCATGTTTTTTCAGTAACACACTTCACTATTTGTGCAGAGATACTGGTGGTTATGAATGTTTTAAAGGCAGTTTACTTGCTACAGCTTAGTTCCATGTTAGGAAAGGCATACAGTCTGTGATTGCACCTGTTCCTTCTCTTATCACTAACTTGCATCTTTATAACTCAACATTGTAAGAAAATGTCAGTTTCCTTTTTGCTATTTTTAGAGATTTTTAAAAGGTCTTGGTGATACTGGTAGTTGCAATCTAATGGATGTGTATATTTGTAACCTAAAAAGATGCATGGTTTTCCCAGTTGAATTGATTAGATTGCAGTGATTTAAATCAAAAAAATTCTTTACAGATTATAAAACTTTAATTTTGAAACTAGTCATCTATCTGTATGAATCTATCTGTATTTCTCACTTCATATGATTTAATTGCAAAACCAGGAAAAATCAAGTACTTCAAACACAGTACTTTCCTTTGCTCTGTTCTCTGAGTGTTAGCTATACTTGAAATTGTGAAAGAAAATTATGTAGACAGTAAAGCCACGAGTACTAGAAAAGAAGATAATATGAGCTTATATCTGTACAAGTCAAAACTGCTGAGTCAAGATTTAGCAAGCATCTTATCTACCTTACTGCTTATTCATTGATTTTTCTTTCACCATTAATCATTTTAGTTGTTAGGCAAAATTGCATGTTTAAACTGAGAGACAAAAGCCCAATTTTTTATATTAATTTCAGTCCTTCTAACCTGCCAGGTTAAAGGGTTGCAGACTAATAGATACCTCTCAGAAGAACATTAGTTTTCCCTTCTTATCTGGAGAAAAGAGAAGTGTTTGTCTCAGGTTTCATATTTCCAGGTTTTCAACAATCTCTGTTCATTTTGAGATAATCTAATGACACATTGAAGGTATCCATCTTTGCTGAGAAGTTTTTGATTAATTTGGAGGATACAGTCTTGCAGCTGCTGGTCCATTACAGTGGCTGTCATTTCTTTCCTTACACCAAGTCTGTACCAAAGATGTTCTGGTTTCTTGCAGGGTAGAGCTAACTTCTTCCTTGCAACTGTTACAGTGCTGTGGTTTGGATTCAGAATGAGAATGGTGTTGATAACACACTGACATTTCAGTTTTTTGCTAAGTTGTCTTTGTCCTAAGCCAAGGGCATTTTTTTCCCTTGTCTCATTGTCTGCCAGTGAGGAGGTTCACAAAAGAAACTGGGAGGGATCATAGCTGGGACAGGTGGCCTGAACTGACCAAAGGGATATTCCACACATAGAACTCCATGCCCAGTATATAAACTGAGGGATTTACCTGGAAGGGGGCCAATCTGTGTTTGGGAAGGGGAGTCTGCCATAGACACCAGGTGGTGAGAAATTGTATTGTGCATCACTTTTTTTTTTCCATTTTTATTTTTATTATTTTTAAATTT